>JAXQQM020063383.1:0-54765 GCA_034641835.2 Pinus albicaulis
GATCTGTTGTTGATCATTTAAATTAATTTAACACAGTTACGAGTTAGCTAGGATCTGTAGGGGTATATTTTGATGATGAAGTTAGGTCTCTATTGTTTCTATGCTCATTGCTAGAAAGTTGGAATGGATTAGTAATGGATATCAGTGATTCAATATTTCGATATAATAATTTAAAGTTTTATGATCTTGTTGGTGTTATCCTTAGCAAGGAAATGTGACAGGAAATTTTAGGTGAGACAAAAAGTAATAGTGTAACTGTAGAGACTAGGGGAAGAAAAATAGAGAGATGAAAGAGCACAATTCATGGAAGTAAGTCAAGGAAAGGAAGATCCAACTATCGATTAGGGATAGTGTGCTAGAAATTTAGGAAGAAAGGACACCTGAAGAAAGATAATACATATCCAAAGAGAAAATAAGTAGATGGACATCAAGAGAACAATCAGGAAGTGAATGCAACACGTGATGTGCTGCAATATGATTTTATTATTTAATTGGAAAATATTATTGATTCTTGGGTGGTAGATTCAAGGGATTCATTTCATGCCACACTTGATAGGAAACATTTCCATGACTATGTTCAAGGTGATTTTGGACATGTTCGTTTAGGTGATGATAAACCTTGTAAAATAATTGGAATGGGAAAGGCGTTTATAAAGAAAAAAATTGAAACCAATGGATATTGAAGGAGGTAATCCATGTTCCAGATCTAAAGAAAAAACTTATTTTAACAAGGAAGTTGAGAGGTGAAGGTTGTGTAACTATATTTATAGAAAAAAAAATTTGGAAGTTCACTCAAGGAGCTCTTGTAATAGCAAAAGGATAAAAGGTTGGTACATTGTATTTATGCAATGGTATTTCTAATTATGGTAATTCTTTAACCTCCATAGGATAAGATATGAAACTATGGAATAATAGGATCGGGCACATAAGTGATAAGGGAATACAAATTCTTCACTCGAGAAATTTGTTTTCAGATTTAAAGAATGTTAATTTGGATTTTTGTGAGAATTGTGTTTATGGAAAAAAAAAGGAGCCAGACTCTCTCAAGGTTGGGAAAGAAAAAAATAGTGAAAATATATATCTTGTGCATATAGGTGTATAAAAACCTCCTCAAGTATCATCTCTCAGTGGATATCACTATTATGTTACTTTTATTAATGATGCAACTAGGAAAACCTAGGTTTATTGTATTCAAAATAATTTTTTTGTCATTAATACTTTTAAGAAATGGAAAGATTTGGCAAAGAATGAGACGGGAGGTAAGTTGAAGTGTCTCAGATTAGATAGTAGATGTGGATAGTACAATAAGGATTTTGATCATTATTGTTCATACCATGGAATTTGTAGAGAAAATATAGTTTCAGAACATCACAAAAAAATTGTGTGTCAAAAAGGATAAAGAGAATGATCACAGAGCGTGAAAGGTGTATGAGATTGCATGTAGGATTACATTTACACTTTTGGGTAGATGTTGTAGATACCATTATTTATCTAATAAATAGATGGCCTTGAATTTATTTGGATGGTGGTATTCCAGAGGAGACATGGATATATAAGAAGGTAAACTACTCATTCCTAAAGACCTTTGGTTGTGAAGCATTTTGCCACATTAATAAAGAAAAAAGAAAAAATATTGAGGAAACATCAAAGAAGTGTACCTTCATTAGATATGGTGTTAATGTTTTTGGTTATCTCTTATATGATTATGAAAACCATAAAATCAACAAGAATAGAGATGTGGTCTTCAGTGAAAGGATTTTGGATAGAGATTAGTTGTAGGGAAAGAAACAAGAAAAAAAAAACACAAAACACACCGTGCTTGATGAGATCACAAGAAAGGTAAATTAAAAGGTGCCAGCAACTAATAATTATCAATAGAAACAGCAAAAACAACAATAACAACAATGGACACCTCAAACTCCTGCTAGTGTTATTACAAGATCTATTAGGTTAAGTAGACCTCCTTAACGATATTTTCCTTCATTATATTATGTATTATTAACTGATTCTAATGAATCAGAAGGATATGAAGAAGTAATGTAGGTATAAAGTAGGAAGAAGTGAGAGAAATCCATGAAAGAAGAGATGGAATCCTTGGTACATAATCAGACTTGGGACTTGGTCAAGTTATCTGCATGTAAAACAACATTGTAGAATAAATGTATTTGCAGGTTAAAGGAAGAATATGGAGGAAAATAGAGGTATAAGGCTATACTTGTGGTGAAGGTGTTTGCATAAAATAAAGGTATAGACTTTGATGAAATATTTAATCGTGTTGCTAAAATGACTTCAATCGGAGCTATTTTAAGTCTAGTGGAAATAGAATATTTTCATCTTGAATAGTTAGATCTAAAGACAACCTTTCTCCATTGGGACTTGGAGGAAGAGACCTATATACAACAACCACAATCGTATGGGACCAAAGGGAAGGATAAATTAGTGTGCAAGTTGTATAGGATCTTGTATGGCTTAAAACAAACTCTAAGGTAGTGGTATCTAAAATTTGATAGGTTTATGTCTGAACAAGGTTATACTAGATTTCACTCTAACCATTGTGCTTATATTAAGAAACAAAATGATGGAAATTATATAATATTGCTATTGCATGTAGATGACATGCTTGTTTCACATTATAACATGTAGAAAATAAAAATGCCCAAAGGAAAATTGGTTAATTCATTTACAATGAAGGATTTGGGTGTTGAAAAGTAAATCCTTCATATGAGAATAACTAGAGATACAAAAATCAAAAATTAACATTGTCTCAGTGTAAGTACATAGAAAAGGTATTGGTGAGATTTAATATGCAGAATGGAAAACAAATTATAACACCTTTTGCTAGCCATTTCAAACTAAGGAGATGTGTCCAAAGACCTAATAAGAGATGGATTATATGTCTAAATTTGCATACACATCAACAGTTGGTAGCCTAATGTTTCAATGGTGTGCACAAGGCCTGATAATGCATATGAAGTAGGAGTTGTGAGCAGGTATATGAAAATTTCAGGAAAAGAGCATCCAATCTCAATAAAGTGGATTCTCATCTATTTTATAGGTACCACTAATCAAGCATATGATTTGGATGTTCAAACATTATTATATAGGGATATTTTTATATAGATATGGCAGGTGATAGAGATAAAAACAGGAGCACCACAGGGTATGTGTTTACTGTAGGTGGAAAAACTGTCAGTTGGGTTTCAAAAATGCAAAATATTGTTGCACTTTCAACAATGAAAGCGGAGCATGTTATTGCTACAATGGCTAGTAAAAAAAGGATTTGGTTACAAAGGTTTATGGATGAATTGGGAAAGAAGAAGGATATTGGAAGATTATAAAATGGAAGCCAGAGTGCAATTCATCTTGAAAAGAACTTAAAATTTCACTCCAAGACTAAACATATAAAACTTAGGTACCATTCCATATGGTCAGTTTTGGAAGATGGAAATTTTAAGCTAGAAATGATACACACTAGCCACAATCTTGCAGATATGTTAACAAATATTGTCACCGGGGAGAAATTGAGATTTTGCTCAGTTTCAATCGGTCTTCAAGTATGATGGTGAAGATTATAAACAACTAGGTCCAATTGGAAGCATTTCCTAGCAAGTGAAGCAGCAATGGAGTTGATATGATTAGTCTCCAAGTGGGAGATTGTTGTGTGTGTAGCCTGATTATATTCTTGATTCAGAGGTCTTTGTTTCAACCATGTTTTGATCCTATTCCTTGACGAGGGGGTGGGGTGGGTCTTCCCCGCACCCCCCCCCCCCCCCCCCAACCCCCCTACTACAAACAACACATGGGGGTACCAATGATTCTTTAGGGACTCACCTGGTGGGGGTTCGGGGGCAATGCCCCCAAAGAAAAAATTGGATAAAAAATTACCTTATAAAATATTGTAATTTCTTAGTCAATCTGGGTTGTTCATTATGCAGAAGATGTCATGGTAGAATTTATGTTAATTTATGGTTTTTTTCCTTAGAAGGTAACCTTTATTATTCTATGCGAGAAAGAGAGAAGATATTGTGTGAGAGTGAAGAGGAAGTGTGAATGTGTTGTAGGTTGTATCCTTTTCATTTTCTAAATAATATAAAAGGAAGAATTGGTTGTTTCTCCATTGACATAGCCTAAATTATGAAACCCACACACACACACACACACACACACACACACACACACATATATATATATATATTTGTGTGTGTGCCTCTCTCTCTCTCTCTCTCTATATATATATATATATATATATAGAAAGAGAGAGAGAGAGAGAGAAGAAAGAAAAAAAATGGATCCATGATTGTAAATGATTTGATTTCATATGAGAGGAAAAAAAATTAGCCCCATTCCTTCTTTGTTGCTATGTATTATCACCTCTACATAGATCTAGTGACATTAATTATTGACATATTAGAATTTAGTTCATATTGAAAATATCATATGAATATCTAGTTGATAGTGCCTTGTACCACTCTCCAAGAGCATATGACATACATTCAAGTCATTAGAGAGGAAAACTAATAGAAATATTGGTATATGGTATCTAGGTGTGTTTTATCTTAGCATGCCCACAATAATTTTCTATACTGTATCAATTTATTCTCGTTATGTGAAGGATTATCCTATTGAAAAAATAATACCGTAGCCCTTACAAAATATTTTTCTTGCATTAGTAGAAAGCCTAGGTAAGAAAACATGAGCTACATAGTATAGTTAAGAAAAATTGTTTTTTTTTCCCAGTTTTTTTCTTCTTCAATATCATATCCCAAATCAAAATTAACATGTCTTCCTACATCACTCCTTCATTCTTTCATCCTCAATCTTGTTCAAATTCCATCTAGTACCTACAAAGCATAAAGATTATGTTTGCTATAATATAGAGAAAGAAGTTATTTTCCTCTTGGGTATGATATAAAATGCATGATGCACAAAGAGGGGACATAAGGGGGTTTTCACAAAAAAAAAAAAAAAAAACAATAAATAAACAATTAAGTTTTTTTTTCAAATTTTTTGGAAAATTTTATCACATATTTTCGCTAAAAGTGGTTTTGTGGTACATAATGATTTCTCCCATAGTTTTGTAGTTTTGGTTTAAGGAACAATTGATTTATTATAATATACCATAATTGAGTTAGTTGTTCATGGATGCAGTGAGATATATATTATATCAGGAATAATGTATATAATAATATATATTAAAATTAGTTACCGGCTTTCATGATTTTTGGTTTCAAGATAAAATATATATGTTAATGTGTGTGTTTACCATTACATATTTTTTTATTTTAATTAACATATATTTCTAGCAATTGATTAGAAAATTTTAAAAACGACATATCCATTATAATATATGGGTCGTGATCCATCATATCCAATAATATTTCCTTACATCTTGAGAGTTTGGAGAAGATAAAATTCTTGCCCATGTATTGCAAGATATGGTCAAATTAATTTTTTTCTAGGGTTGGTTCATGGTGTATATCCTATTATTTTGACGTTTATTATTCCTTTTCTTCCTCCTCTTCACAATCCATGTTAAATAATTCTTCTCAAAGACACTTATGACCTTTAGTATATTTTCTAACACAATTGTAAATAAAAGTTCGTCTTTTCTCCACCATTTTGGTGTCAACCTTATAGGTTAGAAGGAGACTCAACACTTCATTTATATTTGTGAGTGGTAGACTCCCTTGTTGCCAATTTTTCTTCAAATTTTCTTACCACCCTCGAATGGCTTCTCTAATGAATTAGGTTCCCAAAGGAAACCTCATGTTAGATGTTATCCTTTTAAATTGTCCGTGAAGACATCAATCCTATGATCCTCTCGGAATATAATATACCCTCTTTATATTCAATTTTTGGAAGTCCTCAATGTGCTCCACCATTGGACACTTGTTTGATATTTATCAATTGGCTAAAGAAGGTGTTTTCCTTTGTATCCTCATAATGTGTTATTATTTACTCCATAAAAAATTGACCAAGTGACAAGTGGTTTATGAGAAAAAACTCATCAATACCATAAAAATTCTATTAGTTCTAAATATAAAGTTGCATGCGTACCTTTGTGTTTGTTGCATATTATGGAGATCAAAATATTTCTCCATCTGCTGTCCATGTTTCCATATCCTTTCCATCAAACTTCATATCAATATTTGAATATGGGTGGGTCTTCAATTTAAATTTAGAGTCTCTGAAATAATGATTAACATTCATTTTTTCTCTACCAGTTTATCTAATACCTTCTTTCCCATTAGGAAGCATTTCTTTAGAAACTTCTGCTTCAAACCTTCCATGTATGTTTTTAATCCATCCTTAAAACTTTCTATGTTTATTTTCTTTGTATCAACTTAAAAACTCTTCCTATATGCCTAGTTTAAACCATTCTTCAAACCATCCATCTTAGCTTCCATTTCATTTTTTTGTTACTTTGCAGAAACAAATTTGTTGCACTTGGTCTCAGAATTTTGATATATCATGTTGCATCTCTTCCTCTTCTTCAAGGAGTCATAGTATAGATTGTTGTTTCTTACTAGGTATTTCCATTTTCATGCTTCAAGTCATTTTGGAATAAAATATATTTATGCTTCACTATGCCCCTTCAATCACTTCAAACTTATTTTTCAAAACAAAACTTATGCAAATTTTAAAATAATACACACATTTTTCTGCTTTTGTAGGATCTTGGGAGATGAATATGTTGCATTCTATAATTTAAGATCTCTAAGGTCTAAAATTTCTTTTATGGTAGCCCTATGAGTCATCTTTCCAACCCCATAAATCATACCGATATTCGTTTCTTCATGAAAGCCTTATGCTCGATCTCCCACAATGATCTGATTATAGACTGGTTCTATAGAGTCAACTTGTAGGGAGTGTCACGTGTCACTATTTCGACCTTCCGGTTCTACAACGATACACAAAAACATAGAGTATGTTTATGTTTAGTCACATTTTATGAAATTAGAATCCACTACTTAGAGAGAAAGCAGACATTTTCCCTAAGTCACCTATTTGAGATTAACTAGAGACCGAAAAAATCCTAATTTCCTCGCATCGTATCTTTGAAAATATAGAAAACCAAGAACTGGAATTTTTTATTAATTATTTAAATGGCGTTTTTCCTCTACGTGTTCAAAATTTTAGCTTCAAACCCTGTAGAAAAAATATTATAACAAAAATACCATGATGACCTATTTGAAGCACCAAAACCATGAAATCCAAAGCTCTGATACGAAATATAAAAAACTCCTCGCAATATAGATGAAAATATAGATCAACAACTTAAAACTATTCTTTGAGGGGGGAAACCTCATTTACAATAATAAATGAAAAATTATTTGATACATAAATGACAAGACATCCTTCTCTATAAAGAGGAGTCTAAGTGAAAGAATAATATAATCAGAGCTCACATAACGATAATAATGTAGGCACAACAATAATAATAGTGGGTTTATATGGGGCATAAAAATAACAATATGGGAACTACATGTTTTCAACAATACAATAAGGGGGCCACTAAAATAACAATAAGGGCTACACTAGTATTATAGGGACCTAAGAGTAAATATCCACCCTTAAAAAACACAATAAATATTCCACCCAACTAAGGGAATTGAGAGCCCACTTTAAATCAATGGCAAGAAGGTTCCAAAGACTCTCCCTCTAGGAATCCAAGGACATAATCCTCCACCCATACCACCAGGGAATCCAGAAAACCATCTCTACCTCTCACTTTGGCGTTGACTTCTGAGGCATTGTTCCTCACTAAGGAGAACCACCTATTCACCAATATTTCAAATAGAAAACACGATTCATTTTCCTTCCTCCCTCTTATATTTTGATTTTAAATCTTGCATGTTGAATGAGTGAGTGACTATTTATGTCTCTTCCTAATTGAATGAGAGAGGTTGTATCTGAAAAATAAGATTGGACCCTCTCTTTTCTCTGTTGTCTTCTCTTTGACATTAGGATTGATTTTTTTCCTTGCTACCAACGCAATAAGTTTCATTAATTTAGTTCTCCTTACCTTGTAAGTTTTTATCAAGATAGCACAGTATATATAATTCCTTTAAGCCCAAATTAATTTCCTCACTAGACCATTAAGGCTTGCCAACCAACCCTTTAATGGTTGTCCCAAAAATAACTATATATTTTTCAAAAGCAAGAAACTCATTGACATCAAGCAAGAAATATCCTTTCAACTGAATCTATGTCTTTGACTCAATCCCATTTTTAAAATTATATTTATGTAAAAATATATACAATTCCTTTTAGAAGAGAACCATGATTAAAGGTTGTCATAGGGATTTTAGAAAAATACTTTCAAATATGAAAAGACATTTTTAGGGTTGGATTTTATGTCTAACTCTATACGTATTAAATACAATGATCTAACCTCACATTTGGGATAATATATGCTTCAAAGAATACATTTTTCGAAAATGTATTTAGAAATAAAAAAAATCTATCTAGTCTAGAAGCAATTTGGCACTATATCCTTTCCGCAATTAATATAGGTAAAATTCTTGTTATTTTATCTATATATTCTAGATTCCATTTATTACGTCATTTGTTTGAGATGATGTGCATATAAATATAAACAAAAAATTCTATTTTTTTTCCTCTGATTTGATAATCCATAATTTTAACATGCAACACATTAATGCATGTTAAATTCTAGAGTGATCTTGTCTTATCTATGATTGTATTTGGTCCATAGATTGTTGTAATACAACTAACTTCACTTTATCCCACAAGGTGGAATCTTCTCGTATAATTCTTGGGGTAACAATATAACCTATAAATTCTACCTTGTTGGGGTTGCATAAGATTGTCAAGCCACCGACTAACGAGTGATGCAGAGTAATGGAATGAACTTCAACACCTCACCAAAATACTGAGGCTAATAAGATGATTCTTTCACAATTTCATTTCATTTCTTCGTGGAATTACTATTTCAAGGAATTCATTGCGGTTCCGATTGTAACCTTTTCTATTGTGACAATATAGGCCTCCTTCGGTGTTCCATGTTATGATATTCATTGTGGGTGACATTTTGGAGGAAAACACCTCTAAAAAATGGCCACTTGCCCTGAGTTATATCCAGTGCCCCATGTCTTAGATCAAGTCCTTTTGCTTACTCCGTCCTCCCCTATACCTTGGGGTGCTTGGCCCATCTTTGAATCCTTTAGTATGGACCTCCAGCATGTAGAGGAGGACCTTGAGCCCTTTACTATTGTGTTATTCATGTTTCAAGATTATTGTGTGTCAAGGCTAATTCTGTAGCCATAAATTTGTATATGACCATTTAATCAATTTAAGTGTTTGTAAAGTTATAAAATTCAAGAATACATGCAAAGAATTAGACTTAGACTTTTAGTTTCCACATTGAAGAAATGAAAAATGATGAAAATTTTAAATAATAAAGCTAGGTTTCTTATGTTATTCAGAAGGCAATTCTAAAATTTGAATTATAAATTAGAAAATAAATATAATGAAACAAAAACTAAAATAATTCAATCAACTAAAATAAGCTATCAAAACTTCTTGAAAATAAAAACACTCTTAAGTAAAGGCACACTTCAGGAGAGGTAAAGGTACATTTTTTGAGAAGTAAAGGGTGCTTGAGTAAGTTCAGGTCATGGAGTTGCATGCACTAGGGCATTTTCTCATGGAATGACACTCATAATCATTTACATAACCTAGAAATGAGCTTCATTCTTAGGATGTTTACTATTATATAAAAGAAAAAATAAGTTTGAGAAAGTATTGTTTGGTGGACTTGCATGAATTAGGGAATTTTTCTCATGGATGAACACTCCATATCATTTACCTAACCTCACAATAATATTGGTTCTCAAGACATATATTAATCTATAAAATAAATACCTATAATGCTTTGATGCAACACTAGGTGATAAGTTATACATGCACTGGAGCTTTTTCTCATGGATGGACACTCCTAATCTTTTACATAACCTAGTAATAAGCGGGTCTTCAAGAGTAAGTTTAACTCATTTCAGCCATGGTTAGTAATTAATTTTTCATGAATAGTTTTAAACATAAAAGAATAAGTAATAATTATGTAAACAAAGAATTATAAGAAATTATGAACAACCACAAGTTATTAAACTAAGAATTATAAAAAGATAGCTTCTGAATCTCAGTCTAGAAGAAAGAACAAGATAACCTCAAATATAGCTGAAAGCACAGTTTTCTCTTTGCATAGGTATAGACAAACATTAGAAAACGTATGAAACTTAACCATCATATACAGCTATGGAAATCAAGTCAAACAAGTGCACATGATGACCGTGGGGACCTCCACACCCTATATTGCACACTTACAGACTACTAGTTAAGAAAAATCATTCATATTCATGTATTGATGAAAGAAAAATGTCCAAAGATATAGAAAAGGTCTAAATATTTAGAACTAAATCAAAAATTCTTCAAAGAATGTAATATGAAATTACATAAAAAAATTTTTTATCAAAGTATTTACATACTTGGGTATTTATACATAAAGTATTGGAATTGAAATTCTATGAAATCTCTAACCATTAGCTAAAATTATATCTTAAACATTTAGTTGGGTCAAGCTCATCCAAAGATAGCAGAAAAGGCCTTAAACATTAGAATCAACTGTAAAAATTTCTTCAAAGAATGTAATATGAAATAACATATTTTTTTTTATCAAAGTCTTTACATGCTCGTGTATTTATACATAAATTATTAGTATTGAAATTCTATGAAATTTAACCATTAGCTAAAATTATATCTTAAACATTTAGTTAGTCAAGCTCCACCTTTAGATCGTCTCAAAAATATGGAGAAATCCCTTAAATATCAAAAATAACTTTAATTTTTCTACCAACCAAAGTACATGTGACTGCTATTGAGAACCAATAGTTACTAATCCATCTAGGGTTCCCAAAGGGAATAAAACTCATATTCTAGAATTCCCACTAAAATGATCACTTACTATAAATTCCATTTATGCCATTTCATGGTTAGATTTATTTCCTAAGGAATTTTGTCAAAAATCTCGTATTACAAGAGAAAATAATTGTTTCTATGAAATTTTAAGAAAACACGAGGATAAAAAGTAAACAAAGTATAAATAAATTAGGCTTTATTGTCATATTAGGGTTTCGATTAAGGAAAAATGAGCATAAAACCACACCCAACGTAAGTTTTAGTAGTAATTTATTTTTCTTATGTGAAATTTCTCTCTTGAGTGTTTTCCTTTCTATTCTTCTATTAAAACTTATAGCGTAATTTTCAAACTATCCTTGTGCTATTTCCTTTCCATTCTTTTATGAAAGCTTATAGTACAATTTCATCCATATCCTTGTGCTATATTTCTTTTTTATTATTGTTCCATGCACTCTCTTGTATGATAATCTCTTTCCTCTCGGTTACTTTGTTTTTTTGTTTTTTAGGTTCCTTTTCTTTTAATACATTTATTTTAGTAATTTATACTTTCTCTTTTTGACTATTTATTATATTCCTACTTGATGGTGCATCTCTTGTTCTTTTTTTTGCTGTTGCCCCAAAACTATTTTTGACCGAAGGGACCCTCTTAAGACATGGCTGTTGATTCTCTCTAATTTTTTTCTTGTTTTCAAATAACCTTCCTAGCCCACTTTTCTTTATTGCTCCTTCAACAACAACAAAAGAAACATGTTGTAGTCTAAAAGTTGTTTCCACACTAAAATGAGATTCTTAGATTGCCTTTGAAGGAAGAGGAGATGTTCATGTGCATGTATATATAGGTATATATGTCATAACACAAATCTTTTGTTGGGGTAAATAAGGTCAAATCTCAACAAAAGGTTTAATAGATTTAACATTCATTTTGTTTCATAAACATATATTTAAAAAAAATCATTGTGTTAATGAAAATTTTTCATTATATTGTAAGATGATTATTAAAAATTTTTGTCATTTTTACTATAGAAGTGTTATGATGAAGAGAATTTTTCTTTAAAATTTTCAATTCTAAAATATGCCACAAAATTTTAAATATAAAATAAAATTCAAAATAAACTAAGTAAATGATTTTCTTTTAATAATCTAATAAGCCTAATTTAATTTAGTGAATGCACTAATCATTTAAAATAAAATATTTTCTCAAAATATCTATTTAACATTTTAAACTCCTCAAAATTGTGCCCATTTTAAAAATGCTTCTCTTTTAAAAATATTTGAAACACAAAATAAATTTTAATAAAAGGAAATGTGTAATTCCTTTCATACTCAAATTGAATGACATGTATCTTTTTAATAAAAAATATTCACTAAATAAAAAATATTATCCACTATAATACAAAAAAAAAACTAACAAATGTACATATTTAATTAGTTTACTATCATAGCCTTTACTTATCATAGTGCTTCCTTTATTTATTAATATTACCATCTAATTAATAAATAATTATATTTATATATATATATATATATATATATATATATATATATATATATATCTTTTTATGTATTAATATTACAATCTTATTTATATATATTAAACTCAACCTATAATATTTAGAAACAAAATATTAACTAAAAATATTATATATAGATATATATATAAAACTCACTCTCACTCATAAATAGAATATTGTGATATCTGATTGTAAATCAATTCATTAAAATATTGTGATATCAGATTGTAAATCAATTCATTTAAATAAAGTTTAGTCTCACGAAGTCTCATGATACCTCATCACTAAGAATGGAAGGTGTAACGCCCCGGCACTTCGTGAGCGCGTTCGGTAAGACGGGCGCGCCGGTGAGCGTTTGGTGAGCTTGGGCGCCGTTGCGACGCAACGGGCGCGCGTCGACATAACGGGTGCGCGTCGCACGTAGGCGTGTAACGGGCGCACTAGTGTGGGAGACGAGTCATGGGCGAGTCGATGTGCGACGAGTCAACGAAGGCGTTGGCGTTTTGAGTTTATATCGACGGGCGCCGTGGATGAGTAAACCGAGAGGTGATTCGGTCGGCGCGTTGGGCGCGCGACCGACGCCACACGTAGCGGGCGAGTCAACGAACGGTGGGGTCGGCTCGGGTCGGCCGAGCGCCCCCAACACCCACGAACGAACATTGCGTGGGCGGACGGTATAGCAAGCGGTCCAAAGGGCGGGCGCGTGCCACACGACGGGCGCGCCCACAACGGGCGTCACGACACCACGACGAACGATGGGCGGCGAAGTAGTAACACGGACCGACGCGTTTAATGGAAGTTGGGTGCACGTAAAGACCAACCGGGGGTCGGCTCGGGTCGGCCGAGCGCCCCTCACACCAACCAGGGGGTCGGCTCGGGTCGGCGGGCGCCCCCACACCCGTGACACAACGTTTCAAACGGGGCGTCGGTGTTATGGGCGGGTCGGCTCGGGTGGCGAGCGACCCGACTCTTCAACGAAACGGATGCGTATAAGTATGGCGGAAGTTGGAGAGCGAAGGAGGATCCAAGTTCGACCAACGAACATCCAAGCGACGAGTCATCCAAATACCGCAGCAATAGAGCATGCGGACAGTTAGCGGATGCACCCGCCGAGCGGGTGAGTCAAGGGTGGACGAGCCGAGTCTTGAACGCTGCGGTTGGACAGCGCACGACGCTGCGGCCAAACGAGCGACGGAAAGTGAGGGCGAGTCGAACGAAGAAGGCGCACGGTAGGCGCGTGCTGAACGAAGGGCAAGCGACGGCCGGGTTGAACGACGCCAAGGTTGAACAGCGCACGGCGCTGCGGCAACGACGTGCGACGGAGGTAACGACGGCGGCGCGCTGAACGGAGGTGTGACGTGCACGGCGTGCACGACGGACGGGCGAGTCGTGTGACTCACGACCCGACAAATAGTGCAACGGCTGGGTTGCGTTTCTGTGGAAAATCTATGTAAAACAGGCCCTCGACCTGTATAAAAACAGCGAGGCAATTTTGATTATTTCGGATAATAAAATTGGCTTTTGCAAATCTGTTTTGTGTACTGATGAATGATGGTTTATGTTTTGTAATTCCGCTACAAACATAATAAAAAGTGAATACTAACACTTAAATAAAATAAGTAAAAGGCGTAGTCCGGAAAGGGTAAACCCGAAGGGAGACCGCTTAGCCGGTGCCGCACGGCCTGCCCAAGTGGACAAACGGAGTGGGGGCGTGACAGATGGTATCAGAGGTCTGATACGGATTGCAAGACAAAGGGTATCGGATCCCTCCGCAGGGAGCTTTTGCTGAAGCAGGAACACGGTTGCAGGTGCAGTTGGTGTTGAAGCTGACTTATAATTGCGAGCTGATTTATGGTCTGGACGAGGTCTCAAGCAAGAAAAATGGAGGATGTAGTGGATATGCCTCAAGTCATTGAGGGGTCCCAAACGCACTCTCAAGAAGACTTGTTCGAGAAGCTCATGGAGAACATGGAGAAGCGTGAAAGAGAGCTCATGAGTCTTTACGAAGAGATTGAAGCACTTCGAGAAAAGAACATGAGGCTGGAAAATGATGTAGCCACATGGAAGGCCGAGCTAGACACGGTGACTACACGTTCTGTGTACACGGAATGGCAGCTTGGTGAAGTGACGAAGAGAATGGATGAAAAAGACCTATCCTACGATAGACTTGTGGATGAGCTTTCCAAAGCTTTAACAAGAATCCAGGATGTGGAAACCGAAATGGTCTTGGTGAAAAGGGCCATGGGACAAGGGTCATCTGGGGGATCTGTCCCTGTTATTAAAGTGAAGGAACCAGATTCATATGATGGAGCAAGGAACTCAAAGACACTTGGAAACTTCTTGTGGGATATGGAACAATACTTGGACCGATTGAACATCCATGATGAAGATGTCAAGGTGAATATTGTGGCCCAATTCCTTACAGGAGATGCTAAGATGTGGTGGAGAAGGAGACTTGATCAGATTGCACAAGGTGTCATATCTGACATCACAACTTGGCCAGAGTTGAAAGATGCTTTGCAGGTTTACTTTAGTCCACAAGATGAAACTTGGGACGCAAGGACTATCATCAAGTATATTAAACAAGATGGAACTCTTCAACAATATCAAAGTGCATATCAGAGCGCTATCCTAGAGCTACCTGACATGGCAGAGCGTGACAAGCTGTTCAACTTTACTATTGGGTTGAAACCTTGGGCTCGAGATGAGGTGAAGAGGCAGAAAGCCAAGACTTTGGAAGAAGCCTTTGCTATAGTGGATAAACTGATAGAGCATGATGTTGGAGGATCGGGAGGATCTGGAGGAGAAAAGAAGAAGAAGCCTTTTGAGAAAAAGGGCGAAGCACCAAAGAAAGAAGCTACTAGACCTAACAATGCGCAAGCAAAGTCGAAGGGTAAGAAGCCTTTAAGGTGTTGGATCTGCGATGAGGAACATACGGTGAAGAATTGTCCTTCAAGACCGAAGTTGGCCGCCGCAGTGCAAGCAGAAAGGAAGGAACCTTCAGTTGGGACTATGCAAGTCTTAAGTGCAGCAGCAGCTTATGAAGCTATTCCAAGAAGGGACCCGGAAAGAAACAATTTGGAATTTGTGAATATGAAGATTGCGAAGGGCACACTTCTAACCATGGTTGATTGTGGTGCCACGCATAACTTTATTGGAGAGGACACCGCAAGGAAAGTTGGATTGAAGTTCAAACCAATCCAAGCTAAGTTGAAGGCTGTGAACTCCCCACCAGATTATGTGATTGGGGTTGCAGAAAAGGCACCTATCGAGATAGAGAGTTGGCATGCAAATGTTGACTTCATGGTGGTAAAAATGGATGACTATGAAGCAGTATTGGGCATGGAATTCTTCAAGGAATTCGAAGTGATGGTGGTTCCTCACATGAGGAAGTTGTATATCTATGATGGGCAGACTGACCGTCCTATTGGTATACCAACCATAGGAGGAGGTGGTTCGACCCAATGCAAGATAACGGCCATGAGTGTGGAGGACACTAAGAGACATGCTGAACTCCAAGGGAGGATAGCCAATACGGAGGGCAGACTTCAGGAGCAAGCGCAAGAGATTATGGCATTGTCCAAGAGTCTTTTGGATGTGACAAGAAGACTTGAGACAATGGAAGCAAAGAAGGATGCAGGCCCAGGAATTCATGGAGAAAGCCGGGAAGCGTATATGTTGCAGTTGGAAGAGAAAGATCCAGACAGATGGCTGGAAATGTTGAATGAGGAGGAAGAGCCTTCGGCTCCTACTTCCTCCACCCTCTAGACTATACATGGGGATGAGACTCATTGTCTCCTGCTCAAGACAATGATGCCCTCTAACTTATGAGCAGATTATGGAGCGAGACGGAGCATTTGATAGCAGGATGTTTGGCAGCCTTAATGCAAAAGGAAGAACTAACGCATGGTATGAGGATGGACATTCTCATAATGAGGACGCTACGGTTGGATTAGCTACCCAACTAGTTCGAGTTGTGGGGACGCGTAATGTGCAGAGTTGTGCCGGATACATAACAGATTTGTTATGTTGAGTTGGTTGGATACTTAACGCAGAATGGGGGCATGGCCGAAGCATGTAGCAGATCAAAGATGTTCACATCTGGATGGTCTTCATGGTTTCATAGCAGAGTTGGGGACATGAACACCTTTGGAGGATGTTGGAGTCATCAACATTTTGCGACGACAGTTGCGACGATATCGTGCACATGGGTGTAACGACAGTTCGTGCAACGACACTTTGGAGGAAGTTGCGACGATATTCACACACGGAGTTGTGACGGGCGTGCGACGGAAGAATGATGTTGTCAAGGGACGACAACGCTTTGAAGTGGGGGAGAATGTAACACCTCGGCACTTCGTGAGCACGTTCGGTAAGACGGGCGCGCCGGTGAGCGTTTGGTGAGCTTGGGCGCCGTTGCGACGCAACGGGCGCGCGTCGACATAACGGGCGTGCGTCGCACGTAGGCGTGTAACGGGCGCGCTAGTGTGGGAGACGAGTCATGGGCGAGTCGATGTGCGACGAGTCAACGAAGGCGTTGGCGTTTTGAGTTTATATCGACGGGCGCCGTGGATGAGTAAACCGAGAGGTGAGTCGGTCGGCGCGTTGGGCGCGCGACCGACGCCACACGTAGCAGGCGAGTCAACGAACGGTGGGGTCGGCTCGGGTCGGCCGAGCGCCCCCAACACCCACGAACGAACATTGCGTGGGCAGACGGTATAGCAAGCGGTCCAAAGGGCGGGCGCGTGCCACACGACGGGCGCGCCCACAACGGGCGTCACGACACCACGACGAACGATGGGCGGCGAAGTAGTAACACGGACCGACGCGTTTAATGGAAGTTGGGCGCACGTAAAGACCAACCGGGGGTCGGCTCGGGTCGGCCGAGCGCCCCTCACACCAACCGGGGGGTCGGCTCGGGTCGGCGGGCGCCCCCACACCCGTGACACAACGTTTCAAACGGGGCATCGGTGTTATGGGCGGGTCGGCTCGGGTGGCGAGCGACCCGACTCTTCAACGAAACGGATGCGTATAAGTATGGCGGAGTTGGAGAGCAAACGAGGATCAAAGTTCGACCAACGAACATCCAAGCGATGAGTCATCCAAATACCGCAGCAATAGAGCGTGCGGACAGTTAGCGGATGCACCCGCCGAGCGGGTGAGTCAAGGGTGGACGAGCCGAGTCTTGAACGCTGCGGTTGGACAGCGCACGACGCTGCGGCCAAACGAGCGACGGCAAGTGAGGGCGAGTCGAACGAAGAAGGCGCACGGTGGGTGCGCGCTAAACGAAGGGCAAGCGACGGCTGGGTTGAACGACGCCAAGGTTGAACAGCGCACGGCGCTGCGGCAACGACGTGCGACGGAGGTAACGACGTCGGCGTGCTGAACGGAGGTGCGACGTGCACGGCGTGCACGACGGACGGGCGAGTCGTGTGACTCACGACCCGACCAACGGTGCAACGGCTGGGTTGCGTTTCTGTGTAAAATCTATGTAAAACAGGCCCTCGACCAGTATAAAAACAGCGAGGCAATTTTGATTATTTCGGATAATAAAATTGGCTTTTGCAAATCGGTTTTGTGTACTGATGAATGATGGTTTATGTTTTGTAATTCCGCTGCAAACATAATAAAAAGTGAAGACTAACACTTAAAGAAAATAAGTAAAAGGCGTAGTCCGGAAAGGGTAAACCCAAAGAGAGACCGCTTAGCCGGTGCCGCACGGCCTGCCCAAGTGGACAAACGGAGTGGGGGCGTGACAGAAGGGGAGAAGTAATAAAACACGTATTCGAAAACTCGTGTCATAACTTTCAAAACACAATTATTTAAAATTTAAGATATAAAGACCAGATCGAATAGCCTTGAATTTAAATAAGGAATACATAAGCATCAAGGAAAAGGACAAAAATGTGCGGCATTAGATCACACGCATTGAAATAGGACAAAGCATAGACTGAGAATCACGATGTTCACTTAGACTTATCTACTTATAATAACATAGTGAGAGATATTGGTTCACTAACTTCCAGTTATTTACTCGTACGTTTCTCTTTCAAACCTTCCACAAAGCTCTCAATGCTTCTATCCGAAGATCCTCCTCTTCTTTGCAATCTCACTGTCTCTTAAAGCCTCCACATTTTCTTTACTTCCATCCCTTCGTCACTGAACAATTTGCTGATAGTGCTTTGGATATATCTTTCCTCTATGCTGTGATCCTTTCTCTGCTGCCTGACCTCCTCCGTAAATCTGAATCCAATCTTCCATTCGTCGGCCATGAGCTTGTTGTTGGTGGACAGTCCGCCCAAGGCAAACCTATCATTGGAACTCCAAGAGCTAGCACTTTCCAGCATTGAGTTCCATCCGCAGTGAGTAATGAATCCCGCAGCAGAGGATGGGATAACACTTGCAGCTGATTGCACCATGGAACAACCAGCCCCTGCCCTTTGGTCTCATCGAGAAAACCGTCGGTAAGCAGTTTGAAACTGTTGAAGAGACAATGTCTGGACGAAAGAGCGGGAGGAAGAACTGTCCGCTGTCCTTGAAACCAAACGCTATTTCCTCCAGCTGAGCTTTAGTCACATGAACCATACTCCCAAAGGAAACGTATATAACCGAACCAGAAGTCTTTGCATCCAGCCACTCGGAACAGTCATTTTGTGTCAAAATGCTCGTTCCAATACTTTTTTTCAGAAGGAAAAAAACGCTGTATATATTAAAAGAAAATATATGACAGTACATGATTATCAATACATTCTCAAAGCTGTTATATAAAAACAGCGAGAATACCCCCATATACCAAATACATCCAGAATACACTTCTGAAGAGAAGTGATTCGATGTTCATATTAACAACAGTGGGGATAGTATAAAAACATATCCACGAGATCATCCCTGTATACAATGAAAAGAGCCAGCAGATAAAATATGCAGCAACATATTCATGATAATAAAGAGAAAAGATAACTGAAAAGAAAGAAGCAAAAACAAATCAGGGCTCGCTTGTAATACTTACGTACTTGGAATATTCACCGTTCAAAAAACCCGATGGAAGCAGCGGGCCAACATGCAAAATCGGAGGGTTTAAACTCACAGCCTTGCTTTCAATATCGTCAAAAGAGTTACCAAGAGCCCAATCTGCTTCTCGAGTTACCTGAAAGGACTTACGTAACACCTCAAGAATGAACTGTGATTCGGCGTCTTTCTCGCGGATAAAGGACAGAGCTCCTTCTTTCTAATGTTGGCACGCCTGGAATATAATCAACCCAAATGCTGCCCTCTCAACTGCACAATCCCGCCCAGACTTATTTACTAATCCCTATAAATTCATCTTAATCATCCTGTGATATTCAAACAGTTTAGTTTATTTAGTTATGTCGAAATATTTTTAAGAGAAACGAATTTTTTTTTAATTATTTTATTTTAAAAGTTATTCAACATACAAAGGAAAAATATTTTATTTATTTTTAAAATATTTCACAGTGAAATATCAATAACCAATATTTTTGAGGAACTAAACTGGAAAAACCCTCAATAACCAAATTAACACATTATTAATATTTTGTAATATTTTTAACTAAAACTAATAAAATATATGATCATTTTATTTAAAATATTTTTTGAAAAGATCTCTGTCAACTTCCAATTTGACACAAACAAATTTAGACATTACCCTCACACTCGATTGTAAATAAACCTCCGCTCACCTAGCACAACAATATCTCCTGCCGCAACAAGTTTCTATCAACAGGATTTCAATGGACAAACACTATTAAGCGAGCAGAAACCTTACACTTCCTTCGTAAGAGAGCAGAGATCCTCAGCAGATGTAAGTGATAGTAGATTGAATAAAGGAAGGTAGGCTGTCCAAAACGAAATCCAGGGAATACCAAATTTCTTTGTGACTTCAAATGATGAAGGAAGTATAGTATCAACTATGACACACGATATGGCAGGTCCGTCTTGTTGAGACTGTGAAGAAGCTGCTCCAACTCTCCTCCAATATTATCCACAGAGCGCATAAAATCAATCACTCTGGCGGACCGATCGAAATCAGAGGTAATCCATCAGAGATTTGAACAGAGCGAATATCGAGACCAAGATCACGGGCTTCCTGCTCAATGGGGATCCTCTTGTTCAGCACTGCGAAAATTAGCTTTAGTGATCTGCTGGTGTGTGATGCGTGGTCACGAAGTGACTATAACATCTTTGGAAGCAAGCTTCTTGGCGAACTGCATCATGGAGTTGTGACCCTGTGTTGGGTATGGGAGCACAAAAGAGCATGCAAGGGTTCTGGATTGCTACCCATCTGTTTCTTGGATTGTTGGCTACTGGTTAATTGATGCACAGGTATTGGAATACAAGGATTGGGGGAGTTAGTTTAGCTGAACACAAACACTCAGTGTGTTCAGCTATCTCTTGCTCTTCGTCGATCCTCTGATGTTTGTTGCACAGCGATTTTATGGAGCAATGACCCATGTCTGGCTTATGACATGAAAGCATATTCTTTTAAGAAGCAATTCCGTGTATATCACGAACTCTGGTTTTGTTGCAGAGCCATTTTATGGAGCAGCCAGTCCATGTCACGACACGAGCATATTTTTTTCAAGAGAAGTAATTCCGTGCATATCACGAACTCTGTTTTCCTTAACAGTACAGCGTGATGATATTCGCCGAGTTAGTTTGTTTGATATTTATTCTTCCCTGTATTTAATATGCAGTGAAGATGGCGTGAATGCTTGCACTGCACATGTGGCGTGTTTATGGAATCAAATGATACTATTTTATATGGAGAAAAGTGCAAACGTTAAATATAGTCATGTGCAATGACGCTTACATGTGGAAAAAGTGCAAACGTTAAGAAATACAAACAATAATGCAATGACGTTCGCATGTGGAAAAGTGCAAACCCTAAAATAAAATGACATTCGCAATGACGCTTGTAACGTTTATCCGGTTCTCGGAATGTTAGAATTGCGTAACGTTTATATGTTGAAACAGTTACAAATCCTAGAAATACATTATATTTGCAATGATGTTTATATGTGAAATATGCATATGCTTGATTATTGGAATGTTATTATTGCCATACGTGATGACCTCTCTTTAATATATATATTAATTAATATATCTCGTATTATTATGTGAATGAGATGATTTAATTGATAAACAGTTTGTCACATCACACATTTGATTTGATTTAATTATAATTTTATTTTAAATTATAAATTTATTTTAATTTTAATTTTTATAATATTATGGCTTACCAATATCCTAGGTATAATATGACACGTGTTGATAAAATAATTTAAGAAACAGAACTAATTTGGAGATGAAACTTAATCCTTGATTTGTAAATATTGCTATGAATATTTCATCATATTTTTTGAGGTTAAATATTTTACCATGAATCCTAATAATTGTAGCATTGAAAATCATGGAAGGTTTATTGTAAAATAGATATACATAAATATGAAATATTTAATATTATTATGAATGTATTTTATAAAGTTTTTGAATATTTTTAAAATGAAATTTAATTTGAAATTCTAATTTATTTATATGTATAAATGATATTGACGAGGATATTTGCTAATTTACTTTGTATTGCTATGATGTATTAGTTCGATTAAATGTAATTCATCTAAAAATTGTTTTCTTTTCTAAGATGTTAATGGTTGTAGAATTTAAAATTCTTACTCATTTCCTTGAAACCATTATTGAAGAATTAGGTTATACATTTTGTGGTGGAAACATGAACAACATCTCATGTAAGTAAAAGCTTGGTTTGGTACCCTATGTGGACTTGGAGATAAGGTGCTTGCATTAAAGATAAATGAGTTAATTATAGTGGGATTTTTTGGGGAGTATGTTGACCATTTGGTAAACCAAGTTGTTGATTTTCCTACCAAGTCTTTTACAATTGGTAAAAAAGAGCCAAAAAAAGTATCATTTGACATGTTCATCCTAAGTCCAATGAAAATTATTATAGTCATTCTATGTTGGCCCTTTTTCTTATCTTTAACCATAAGTTTTCCTTTTCCAATCTCTAGTTTTTGTTTTGGCTAGTATCATGAGCATAAACATGACTTTGAGTAATCATTTTTTTTTTGGGATGTTTTTACAATTTCCTTAATATTCATGGTTTCAAAGGCCCAACTCCACAAGAATGAATGCCTTTGGAAATCTTATTTATTTATGTCATTGGAATTTTTAACTATTAAATAGCCCATATAAAGATCATATGTGTGGTTTTGAAAAAAGTTTCTTAAAAAAGCGGACAAAATTTATATAAATTTTTTATTGTATTTTAGAAGATTGAAGTAAAGCACCGGAGCATGTGATTGAAGCAAAATAATTTAAAAATGAAAAATTTGTCCATTTTTATTATTAATTTTATAGTCCAATTGTGGTTGATAAATATACCAAATTAAATTTATATGATATCATGAATATATGACATTCAATTACATAATTTTCACTATTATTTAATTAAATTTAAATTATAAAATGATAAAAATGAGATTATAATTTTATTTATATCATTAGAACACAAATTTTCAAATTAAGAATATAACAATTATATATAAAAATAACAAGGATATTTGTATCACTCACATGTATGAAATTATACCATTGTAATAATTATTTGAATCATTAATTTTAAATGGATAATATAAGGTAAATACTATCTACAATAGCACCATAAGATAAATGGACTTTATAAGATATAACGTAGGTTAACTAATAACTATTAATTTCTAAATTTTATTTTACATATAAGAAAAAACAAAGTAATGAAGGAATTATATAGTGGTGTAGTCCTTGTTATTGAAGTGAAAATTATAGGTTTAGAAAAAATTGTAAATTGATATATGAAACTAAAAAATTAATTGCTTATTATAGGTAACTATTTCATAATTTTTTGGTGGTAAATAATCACTAGTAAGTCTACATTTTTAAGTTTTTACTCCTTACTAAAGTATTCATAAAATTTTGGTGGATGGTAATCTCTAGTAAGTCTACACATTTACAGTAACATGTTTCACCCATATAACAGAAGAAAGAAAAAACAAAAACAAAAACATTCTAACTTATTTATCATGCAATAATTTATTCTATCTAACATATAAGTATGAATTTGGTTATTGATAATATATCAAATCCTTAGGAGAATTGTTTACTTTGTATATAAATATTTTTATATTAATCTAAGTGTACAACACAAACATAAGTCTTATCTGATTACACCAATGTTCAAGTATCCATATTTGGAATTATTTTGGATTTGGTTAAACTTTATTAGACATATCCTTTGCATTAAGACTACAATTGATTAAGCGATTACAATTGACTGCAGGTTGTGTTTCATTTTCCTGCGCCTTGACCTGAGGCCTTGGATTCTTCCCCAAACCCTAATTCAGTGCTTATGCATGGCTCACCATTAGTCTTATTGGGATCTTGATATGTATTTGTGTAGCTTCCCGGGCTTCAGTTTTTAGGTAACTACCTCCCCTTTACGGCTCGATTTGTCATCATTAGCATTACCTTTTTGAGGAAGATCTTTGCTACGCATTCTATGACTTAGGGTTTCATCTTTGACCATCGGGTACTCTTTGCATCCCTTTAATCTTAATTATAATTTTAATTTCACAATGGTGTAATTCTTTTTTTTGGACTAAGGGTTTTAGAACTATTCATAGGGTTTGTAGACGAAACGGCTTCCGGTCTACCAGAAGGTGCAAGTCTCCTGCCATCCTTCTAATGCGAGAGAAAATAAATAATTAACCGGGTTGTCTATTGTATTGTATGCTTATGATTACTTGCTTCAACTATTGTGTGCGATTTTATTGGCATATGGGCTCTCGGTATATCATATTTTCTAGTTTATTTGCCAATTTTTAGATTCTGTTGATTTATTCCCCTTTTTAGTATAATTTTGGTTAGGGTTATTAACATAGGCGTTGTTCCCTTTTCAAGTTTCACCGGCTGTGCCATATTTGCATCGGTTTCTGAGTTGAATCATTCTATTGTTTCCTTGGTTTTATTTTTCAAGGGTTAAAGACCAATTATTCATGGCCGAACCCAAAAATGGTTATATTTTGCTTGTGGCTATTTGTTATATATGTTTTTGTTTACGGAACTGCCATGAAGAAATGGTTGTCCTTATTGGTATTTGTTTGTATGGAGCAAAGTGCATTCAAGGTATCGTTACCAACTTGGTTGGGTGTATGAACTTAATCATATTTACAGTTTTTATTTTAATGCATTTCTCCAAAAATAACGAGTGTTAATTTGTGGAATTAATTTGTTGTTACTTGATTAGTATTTTTGTGATGATGGGTATTATTCATGGAATGCATTTCTATTTTGGTTCTTTCCAATTAATTAGTTGTGAGCAGTGATACGAATGAAGATCATTTTCCTTATTCTACTTTTTATGGTTCTTGATTTGGCTTTTTCATAGTCATTATCATGATTAGGTTATATTTATTTCTCTTTATTAGGGTTCTTTTAGTTTTCTTTATCATGAAAATGAAGATACATTTATGTGGTTGTTATGGAAACTAAACTTGATTCCTAGTTCTAGATAATCTGAGATTGACCTAGGGACTAAACTGGTTTTTCTAGACAACCTTCAACCCATGTACCAAGAGACCAATTTTCCCTATTCTTGTTATTATAGAATATTGAATATTAATTATCGAACCCCATCTTACATTAAAAGGATTTAAATTAAAGGAAATAAACAACAAAGAAACAAATTATCAACATTTCCTTTTCTTTTTTTAAAGACGGAATTACACCTTCATACACAATGTGCTACTTCTACCAATGTAAGTCTATCAAGGAATATTTACTTATTTTTCACCCTTCTTTTGGTAGTGAAAATTTAACCAAAAGAGACCACACCACAACTTAAGCCTTTTCAATTCTAGATAAGTATCTTAAACAATGCTTTCTTAATGTCACCTGCCCTTAAGACCCCCTACTCGAACTTCTAACTCACAACCTTAACTAGGCTTAGGGCTTCCCACAGGATCAGTCCAACAAAGAGCACCCTACAAATGTTTATGTGCCATGCCCTTTTCTTTATTCCTCTAATATTCCACTCTATCTTTAACATCCTACCATCAACCATATCATTTTTCCGGGAGAGAGAAAAATTATACCTCATGATTTCGTAGTTAAAGCTACCTTTAGGCTCTTTTCTCATGAAATTTCCAAAACTTGTTTTGTATATATTATGAAAAAAAATATATATAAAATTAAAATAATTTAATCTTTTGAAAGGTCTTCTATTAGGTCCCTATATTTTGAAGCTGGTTTCATAACATGTTCCACCAGTTAATAATTACTCTTCCTAAATTTAAAGGAAAAAGGAAAAAATATTTACAGAGTCTCGGGATGTTACATATTCCCCCTAGGAGAAACACTATCCTATTTGTTTATCCTTGCCTCTAAAATAGGTCTCGATATGCCTCCCGCATAAAATTTTCATCCTCCCAAGTGCCTTATTCCGGGCTAAATTCCTTACATTGCACTTTAACCTGGGTGACATCTCGCCTCTATAACCTTGTTTCTCTTCGATCGAGGATGAGTAGAGATTATACCAAAAAATATTCTTCTAGTTTGACTTGTTTCACAATCATAGGTTTTCATCATTTCATATTAATTATTATTTAAACAAAAAAAAATTCAAGTACACATGTAAAAATAAACTCATTATTACATCTTACCTGGCATCATACTAATTAATAATATGTCTATGGTCATAAATATATATTTTTTAACAATTAAACATGAAATACATTATGAACTCGTATATGAATCGGTAATGAAATTCGATATGTCATATCTCTTATTCTCTCCAAAATATGGAATGGACCATAATAAAGGAGGGTCATTTTTGTGCATCCACCGCTCTCAAATGCTCTTTTGGGTTTGGCTCACATAAGAAGCATGTTCCATGACTTTGAAATGATCTATCAAGTCTTTCACTTTTTCTGCACTCAAGCATTTTTAATCTATCGTACTTTCCTTAATGTTTGATCCATTTTTGGCTAACATATCAAGTCTAAAGATTAACTTATCCTCCAGATTGTTCCAATTGGTTGGTGTTCTACATCTTCTCTCATATAGTACTTCAAAGGGGATAATTTTTAATGAGTCATGATAACTATTGTTGTATGAAAATTCAACTTAGGGTGGTGTATTCCTCACTTGGTTGGTTATTTTATAATGTACATTCTTAGCTGCTATTCTCTAGTAGTGTTTCTCTTTTTCAGCTTTCCACTAGTCTATGGATGATAGGTGGTACTAAATTGAACATGGGTGCAATCATCAAAACAACCTTCAAAATGCGAAGTAAATTTTACATCCTTTCGAAATGATTATTTTAGGTATGCCATGTAACCAAAATATTTCTTTCATAAAAGTGTGAGAAATTTGGACAGTCTTGTACATAGATTGTACTATAATGAAATAGGTGTTTTTTCTCATATTATCCACCAATACCATTAATTTTTAATCTAATTAATCTTGTAATTAAATCTAATGTGATAAAATCCCATTTCCATTCTTGAATGGGTAATGGATGTAGTAACCCCATTGGGTGTTGGCACTCAACCTTGAATTGCTGACACTCCAAAAGTTTAGCTGGATTAGTTTGCAATATTTCTTCTCATTCCATGCCAAAAATAGTTTTTCTTTATGGAAGAAAATAATTTATGATACCCAGGATGAGAACTATAGAATTCTATGAAATTCATCCAAAGTAAATTTTTGATAGTTAGATGGTTGTGGAAATACATTCTCCTTTAAAAGTGAGCAAGATTTCCTTATTTATACCATACTCAATTTGTTTTTCCAGTTTTCTTGTTGAGTTTATTTTGCCACAAAGAATATGGCTAGGATCTTTTAAGGAAACTCTTTTTACCTCATTAGAAAAATTAATTCAATATGGTTGTAGGGAGAGCTCATCGGAATATTTGATAGGGCGTCACATGGATATCAAACACCACCACCCAACCTAGAACTAACTTCCTCTAGTTCACACAGTAGAGTACTTTCCCATGGATGAAAAATGTATGTTGATCCATTCGTCAAGTATTTAATAGATTATTTCATACACACTATCAGCCTCCTGGCCAGTGCATCTTCTACCTAATTTTATTTCCCTTTAAGATGCTTAATATTGAACTCAAATTCACTCAAAAAGTCCACAATAGGCTTCCTAAATAAACATTAGACTACTATATTCGGTCTTTTAAAATAAACCGGTTACCTAACGGTAGTGTCATCAAACCTTCAAAGCGTGTATTCTTTGCGGTTAACTCAAAATTGTAATAAGAGTATATTTGTTCATGTTCCTTTAACTTGCATGACTTGTAAGCTATTACAGCACAGCCTCTTGGATTAGAACCTCTTGCTTCTTGGCATGCATTTGTGCAGGACTAAACTCCTTTTCTAGATCTACAACTTTTAACATTGGGTCGATGGTCGATAGTACTTTAATTATTCAAAACTATAGTGCAGATTTGTGATGCACTTGAAATCCTTCACTTATTTTTTGTAGTGAGGTTATAGGATAAGTAATTTTTAGAAAATCTATAAAATGATGGTAGTAGCTAAGAAATCCCATGAAGGATCGAATATCTACATTTTTAGGGATATACCATTCCATAATGGTCCTAATATTGTACGGATCCACAAATGTTCCTTGAGAAGAAATTAGATGTCCCCAGTATTGGATCTGATCCTTGGAAACATTGCATTTACTAAATTTCACATATAGTTGATAGTCTTGTACGGTTGCAATCTTTGGTTTGCATATTTTCCTTATGCTCCTCTAAGTTCCCTAGGTAAATGAGAATATCTCATCAATGAAGATGGGAAATTTTTTTATCTAAGTAGGGATAGAAAAATATAGTTCATTAAAATTGAAAATGTGAATTTGGAGTTTACACTTTTTGCCCTTTTTTGAAAAAAAACTTTCATTTTTTCAGTTATTTTACAAGACTAAAACAATTTTTCTGTTTAGAATTTCATTTTAGATAAAATAAATTGTGAAGAATTTTGTTAGCTTTATATTTCTTATCTTTTTGGAATTTTTTATACACATTTGTTATTTCAACTTAGAATTTCTTTGAGTGTGTGTTTTTTAACAATCAGCGAATTCATAAGAAGTCATGTTAATACGCAATGTTGTATTCTTTGAAAAATTTTGTTTGAAAACAAAAATGTGTTACAACAATCCTGAAACGAGTCTACTTAGTTTCATCATATTTACAAAACCCCATTAGATTTGCCTTATCATAATTACTAGGGAATTTTTAGGCTGGTCAATATGAAAAGTTGCATATTTTGAATATGTTTCGTGACATAAGAAATTTCTTAACATATAGGGTTATAAACTAAAAATCTAAAGCTACCCATTAGAGACAATGGACAATGTAATGTACGATAATTTTTTTCAATTTTTTTAAAATGTATTTTGGAAGATACGAAATTTTGATTTGGGTGAGTCTGATGACCTTGAGAAATTGTTTGCATCATTTTATTGCAAAATGAATTAAAATTAGTAAATATTTGTGGAAATTCCATGAATGTTATATTTCACAGTAAGATTCAATTTTTGAAAATGCTTGTCTTGATTCACAGCCAGTTAATTCAAAATGTTTCATGGAGTTTAATCAATCCAAAGTTGCGAAGCGTATTCGGGGCTTAGCTCTGCGTAGCCCCAGTGGCGTGTTCATTATTGCGACTCTAAACAAAGTTCAGGCAAGGCTGGTACTATGTTGATGACACGTTAAAATCAAGCGAAAAGTAGTTTAGCTGAATATTTGATAGAAAGTTCGGCCAGAACTTACTTATCTTTCCTTCGGCCGAAAGGGTACCATGAGGCCTCCAAAAAAAATTTCGCGGCAATATAAATTGCCGCGAGAGCCATTATTATTTTTCGCATATTTTTTTTGCACGTTTGGACTGATTTTGAAATTTACGATCTAATTTTGTAAAGAATTATTTTGGGTTCAAGGTATTTTCTTGGAGGTACATTCAAAGGAAATTTCTTTGAGACACATTATTTTCGTACATTTGATCTGATTTTGCAAAGAATTGTTTTGGGTTTAAAGAATTTTCTTGAAGGTACATTCAAAATTTCTTGAGGTACATTGAAAGACATTTCTTGGAGGTATGTGATACGATTTTTTGGGCTTCATTTTTTTTATAGTATGAATTTGGGCTTAATTTCGAAAGGACATTTTTCAGTCTTGGGTTGAAGTAAATCTTTTATAATGATTTTTTTGAATGAGTTTTGTGTAACTTTTTAAATGAATTTTTTTTGTAGGACTTGAAAGAAAATATTTTGAACTTCGTTTCATTTTTAAGAGACATTTTTTTCTTGATTTTTTTAAAGTAAGTGTTTTGGATTGATGTATTTTTTGCAAAAAAATTAAATTGAGTTTTTTTTTTTTTAAATTAAATCTTTTGTGATGTTTTTTTTTAATTGATTTTTTGTCTAAATTTTTGAAGGAAATTTTGTGAACTTGATACTCTATTATCATGGGAAATCGAAGAAATTGTATGAGAAAATATCATCGAAAAAGAGACCCTGAGGAACGTAGAGAGACGAGACAATCTACGCAAAGAGAAGATAGAAGGACTCTCAAATATTGAAGGGGAAAATCAACCTCAACTAGAAGTTGAAATAGGTATGTAAATATAAATATTATGATTTTGATATATTTAAAAATTTTCCTAGTGTAAAATGTGAAGCTTAATTTTTATTTGATTAAATAATTTTAAAATATTTTGCAATGTAAAAAGAGAGAGATATTCCTCAAAACTTATTGATGATGAGATACAAAATTTTGAAAGAAAGTAGAAAGAGATATTGAACCAATGATTGAAGATGGTGAAAATGATAGAAAAGAAATTCAAGTGAAGAAATTGAATCACAAGAGTAATAATATAATATATATATATATATATATATATATATATATATATATATATATATGATATATATATTTAGAACACATGCACGTATTAGTAGAAATTATACACATATTTATTAATTTGATTATTTATTGAATATACTTAAACTTATTATGTACTATTCATTGGAATATGTACGAGATGAAATCAATGTCGGTAAGCGAGATTTTAGAAAATGTTGACATTCACACATATGGAGATAAAAAAAGTACAGCCATTATATATATGATATCATGTTAACCTCATTTTAGAAATGATATTTCATAAAAAGAAAATGCGGTTCAAGCCCAAATGTTGAAAATTATCCACAACATCATTAAAAAGAAGCTATGACTTTATTGGATATTAGAAAATCAACTTAAAGATTAAAAAAACGAAGGAAAATGTGATACAAGAAATATAATCTTTGCTATAAATTTAATTAAGGTCTAGACAAAAAAATGTTTCGGTTTATGTGAAACCAATACATGTAGGTGGTTTCATCAAGTACTAAAGAGAATCGCGTGCAAATCTGAAACACGAGCATTAGGAACCTCAACGAAATTTTTTCGCAAACATCAAAAATTTTGGTTGCAAATAGATGTAAATGATGAACTTGCTAACTTGTTGGAGGCTATTTTTGAGGCAACCATATGAAAGATATACTTGGAAGAATTTAAAAAAATAATAATATATGAATATTGGAAGCACAATTCGCATGTTTCATGATGCGAGGCATGCTTGATGCGAAGAAGAATAGCAAAATCGTGTGAAGAACATGAAAAACATTTCTTAGAAACCACTTAGATAGAGTTGTTCAACAAGTTCAAAGAAGATAATCATAGAATTGTATTTAAATCAGTGATTTTTTCAACAAAAACCATGCTATATAAAACTTATCCGTCTGCGACACTTGTTGTTATCATGTGGAATTTGAGTTTATGTTAGGCATATTCCTTGATTTTGGTAGAACATTTTTAGAAGGGACTCCCTCCTCCTTCAACTATCCGTGATTTTATATCTCAAATTTATGTGAAGAAAGCAATGAACTATTTTAGGAAAAAATGTGTTGGTGGTAAATCATTGATTGTGGAAATTTTACTAAATTTCAAAAAAAATGTAAATGTTGATATAAATGATCAATCATTTTCCAACACTTAGAAAGTGAAATGGAAGAGATATGAATATATCCATACATCGATTGAAGGTGCAAATAGTGTTAAAAGAATTGAATTACGAGAAGAAAAATTTTGTGATAAATTTTTTTAGAAAGTTTGAAATGAGAAATTTATAAACACACCAAGCATTCCCATAAGCTTGATGGCCAGGACTTGCAATTCAAAAAATCCCATAAATTTTTTCCACGAGGACCATTTCTTAGGTAATTTATTTTGCACAACTACACATTTTTTCCACAAAAAGAAATTAAATTGAATACTATCATTAAACCAGTCTCCATACTCGTCCATATTATATATAGACATCTTGAAAAACATCAATCATATAGAAAAGAACCAGTGAAAATGGCTATTATTAAAGAATATCACTTTTATCATCGTTGACAATCATACACATGATACATATTTTGGCCTGGCGTTGTTTTGGAAAAATTTATGATTCCTTGGCGTCGTGGAATAACATTCGTGAACGTGGATATGGTGGAGCGGATCGCGGGACAATTCAAATCTACATGATAATTCTTTTGGTTGTGTTTTCTTCATAAGAAAACCTTCGTATAAACATTGTTAGAATTTCTTTGGGGGTAGCCATGGAAAAGGAGAACATGTGATGCGAGGGCATCCATAAAACAAACTTGCCGAAATCAAATGAACCCCTAAGTCATTTGTGGATGCGAAAGAAGAGAGTTGTTCAATGGTGCATGTTGCTCTAAGCTATGAGGCCCTACTTCGATCAAGGGAAGTGTGAAGGTACATTCAATTTAATTTTTATTAGATATCTTATTAAATAAATAGTGTACATTTATCACAATGATTATCTTTGATTGTGTTTTGATATCATATTTACATTCTTCTTTAAATTTCAATATAAACGTTCTTTTGGCATATTGGGATTGAAGACATAGATAGATCAATTGGAAATGACATTGAAAGAATAAAAGGGACTTAAAATTTGCAATCAATTAAAACAAAGTCATCGAGAAATGTGTTTGCATTGGATTAAAGAAAATATTCTTGTTTTTGTCCTGTTTGCATAGACAACACAAAATCTAATGACGTTTAATGACTCAAATGTATGTAAAAGATTGGAAACATATAGAGCTAAATACAAAAGGAAAAATGTATGTTGCAATGTTTGAATAAATGCAATCAGAGGAGACTACAATATCATCCGATGGTGATCGAGTTTCTAATCTCGTTAGAGAAGGTAACATTTTAATTGCTTTCTAATGATAAAGGTCTAGAAATAAATTTGAATATGTATAATTTTGTCCATTTTGTTTTATTGTGCAGGAGATGTTTTTGTTGTAATTGCACCTACGGCAAACGATGAAAATGTGAAGTATTATTTGATCGTCGCACTAAATGAAAAATGAAATTGATGAAGACTATCACGATCACGATTTCCATATGAAAAGAGGATCTATTGTATTGAAGGTTATTTTGAGACAAACCAATCAAGTGGGAATTTTGTTTGCTTTGAAGACTATGAACCTGATTTCATGCGTTGTCAATGTAGTCACTTCTTGTGTGCAGCACTTTCATAAATTTGATCAAGGTTCAATCAAAGAAAAATAATGAATATTAAGAAATGGGAAAATGTCAAAATCCGATCATGAATGGATTATTGAGATAAATTCAATTGGAAATATTTTTAATTAGGCTATTGCTTTCAGTTTATTCTCTTTGGATTATATGTTCTATAACTACGTTACCTAGAATTAAAAATTGAGCTACCTTGTTATTTTATCTGTGCAAGTGTTTTCACATGTACAAATTGTTTTGGTACATGTACACTCTAGTATCAACTAAAAGTAGTTTTTTATACATGCATTGATGAAAAATGTTGTATACATATTGGATATATATGTGTGTGTGTGTGTGTGTGTGTGTATTTGTGTTATAGAATGAAATTAACTGTTCAAGTAGTTTTAATATGTGCGTTGATGAAAAATGTTTCACGTACTCAATATATATGTTATAGAATGCAATTAACTGAAAGTAGGTTTTCTTTGTGCATTGATGAAAAATGTTGCATGTACTTTAACCATGTCCAAAGCATAAGATTTTAAAAACTTTTTGATTATATCAAAACAAATTACTTCACATGTCATGCAATTTTAGTTCAAATATCGAATAAAAACATTAAACATTAAACATTATATCAATTGGATGCACATAACATGCGAGTTATGTGCGGATGATGGATGATGAATGACCTAAGTGAATCTCCATATCAATTGGATGCAAGTTATGTACGAGATGATGGAGGATGAATGAGGTGATGTTGATCATAACCTTTACATCTATATGATAGGAAGCTTGATATACATGGCAAGGTTTAAACTAGATATAATTTTGGAATTCAAGTTATGTGCAGATGATGGATGATGAATGACCTCAGTGAATCTCCATATCAATTGGATGCATGTTATGTGCAGATGATGGATGATAAATGAGGTAATGTTGATCATAACCTTTACATCTATATGATAGGAAACTTGATATACATAACAAGGTTTAGACTAGATATAATTTTTGAATTCATGTTATGTGTAGATGATTGATGATGAATGACCTAAGTGAATCTCCATATCAATTAGATGCAAGTTATGTGCAAATGATGGATGATGAATGAGGTGATTTGTTGATCATAAACTTTACATCTATATGATAGGAAGCTTGATATACATAACAAGGTTTAAAGAATAAATATAATTTTAGGTTATATTAGTTGGAATATTTCAATCAACAACTAAATGGGGTCATCTATTACTAACAAGTGCAGACAAACAAATATGAAGATACTTGAAAGAGACTACAAACAATGGACTGGTACCCAAAGTTCAGAAGTCATCTATTACCAAGAAACATATATTAAAGATACTTGAAAGAAGAGACTACAAACAATGGACTATAGCACCCAAAGGTGAAATTTACATTGAAAACATATAAATATTCAACTAGGCTTGTGTGGATGACATGAAAAGTACAAGTGGAAAATGTATAATTCTACTTAGGAAGAGTCTTTGATTTAATGATTAAGCAAGAAAGAGTCATTACTTTATCTATCTAGAGTAGAAGTGGAATACATAGTAGTTACTTCTTTTTCAGTGTTTTGGATGAAATAGGCTCTCTGATATTAAAGGTAAATTTAGGTGAAGACTACATATCTATTAAGTGTTTCAATACAAGTGTAATAATAATTTCCAAAAATAAAATATTCTACGTCCTTCCAATCACTAAACATATCATCATAAAGTACCACTTCCTCACACAACAAACATGTTCCAAAATATTTATACAGTACATATGTATATATAAAGTATATATGTATATATAATTTATATAAACATGTTCCAAAATATTCTCAAATGTACACAGTAGTATTATAAATTTTCATATCTAATTAATAGAGAGAGCCAAAAAAAGTAAATATGTATATATAATTTATGTAAACATGTTCCGAAATATTCTCAAATGTACACAATATTATTATAAACTTTCATATCTAATTAATAGAGACATAGCCTAAAAAAGCAGAAACAACCAAAAAAAGCAGAGATAGAGCAAAAAAAACGGAGACGAGCAAAAAAGATACGAGATGTATATATAATTTATATAAACATGTTCCAAAATATTCTGAATGTACACGGTGGTATTATAAATTTTCATATCTAATTAACAAAGACAAAGCCAAAAGAGCGAGGAGACAGAGCCAAAAAAACGAGACGGCAAAAAAGTACATATGTATATATAATTTATATAAACATGTTCAAAAATATTCTCAAATGTACACAAAAAATATTAACTATAAATTTTCATATGTATTAATAGAAATGAGCCAAAAAAGTAGACAGGGCCAAAAATAAGAGACAAGACAAAAAAAAAAGGCAGACAAAAAAAATTACATATGTATATAATTTATATAAACATGTTCCAAAAATATTCTCAAATGTACATAGTAGTATTATAAATTTTCATATCTAATTAATAAATGCGACCAAAAAAAAGCGAGACGGGGCAGCAAAACGGGGCCAAAAATCGGGAAGGTAGGGCCTCTCTCATTTCCTGTAATTTAAACACACTGCAAATTCCCTACGAGAAAAACATTGATAATGTTAAACGTACCTAGACGTTGAAGACAAGAAAGACGCTGAAGAAAAAAATCTGAAGACATCGTGGAGAGACCTACCAAATGAAAAAAATCATGAGAAATTAAAATCAAATTAAAAAATCCAACGAAATTAAAACCAAATTAAAAACAACAACAACAAAAAAAAAATACGAAATTTAAGATTTGGTATCTTACCTCCCTTGAGCTTAATTCGCACGTGACAAGGCGAGTCGCAAGAATCTTTGGATAGAAACGAGCATGTGGTAAATGTGAACAGAAACCCAGAATAGGTTGCAGGCGATATATTTATAAAATAATAGTTCGGCCGAACTTTGTTTGCCAGTTTCCCAAACTCAGGCGAAAAATATGTTTGCCATTGTTGTTAGTACGCCATCAATGTAAACAACAAACGAAGTTCAACCGAAATAAATTCAATATTTCAGCAGAATTCCTGAATTGTTCGGCCGAACTATGGAGGAAAATAAATTTCCGCCCCGAATTGTCACAAAAGTGTTACCCATCTTCGTATTTTCGCCCTTAAGCTCATATATGTTGTTGGGCCATTAGTAGGCCCAAATGGCAAGACCACAAACTGATAATGACTATATCAAGTTAGATGTTGTCTTTTAATTACCCTTCTCATTTATTTATATCTCATGATATCCTGATGATAAATCTATTTTACAAAATATGATGTCACCTTTAATTTGATCGAACAGGTCATAAATTCTTGAAACAAATATTTATTTATTCTTAGTAGTTATTTTTATTCGGTTTCATGTAGTCGATACATAACCACATTGTGTATATTTTTTTCCTAACAAGCAGTCACAGGGGACTCCCTAAGGTGACACACTTGGGAAGATATATCCTTTGTTTAGTAACTCCAGCAGTTTCATCTTGATTTATGTTAGCTCGGGAATACTCATATGGTGGGGGGATTTTGACACTAGGGATGGATCTAGGACTAATTCTATAGTGAACTCAATGTCTCGTTTAGGGGTTTGCCCCAAAATTTCCTCTTGGAATTTATCATAAAATTCTTGGACAATTAGTATACTTTCTATTGTGATTGTTTTATCTTTCGCATTGGATTAACCAACCACACAACATAAAATTAGCAGCCTTTTCTAAGGAATTTTCCAAACTAGGTAGTTATAATGTGTCGCAACTTGATTTGCTTCCTAATTCCACAAATTTCACATCTTATACCCTCTTCCATGAGGAAGTTGATAATCTTTTCCTTATAGTTAAATAATACCAATTTCCTTCTAACTAGTCCATTCCAATTATGACAAACATATTTAAGTTTACTTTAATATGTTTTCCCAATGCTTCAATAGGACAACTTTTCACCTTAGCAGTAAATGTTTTTAGCTATGTGACAATTGTATTAGCAGGGTCTCTAAATATACTAGTTTTTAAGAGACACATTTCAACTATTTTTAGGTCGACATAGCTTAATTAACCCATGAATCTATTAAATATAAAAAACATAGTTAACTATCACCTTCCAATTCTATCATCATTAGTTGATATATGTGAGATAGTCTTTTAAAGGAGCATTAATCCTCGATATACTTTTTTCCACCTCTCCCTACGAAGAATCTGTTGCACAATAGTAGCCTACTCTTTTCTAGCATAGTGGGGGCAATTTTTGTAATACTTAGTTTCCACAACCCTATTACTTGTAAAGGAGGTGTCTAGGGTTGACTGAAGTTGGCTTTGTGATACCTCTACTAGTTTAATCTCATTCTACAATATGGTATTGATTCCTCTTAGAATATCTATTTTTTGTCCTTGTATACCCATTTTTAATGTAAGAACTTTCACAATATAGGTATTACGGAAATTTCTTTGTCCTTCCTTATTGAGCTTCCATCATTTTTCTTCGTTTGATAGTAGAAAATATGGGGCTTCTGAATTACATATCGATTGTCTTTGGGTTATCAAACTCGACCTTTCTTTCATAAATACTATTAAGCTACCTGAAGAGTTTCACTTTAGCTTTCTCTTCATGAATATATGGAACATATCTTAGAAAGGAAGTAGACTTCGTTACAAAATCATCCATAGATAACTACCCCAACCTCAAATCATGAAACTCCTTCATTTTCATCATAAAACTATTATGTAAAATATTTATCATAAAATATTTTAGGAATTTATCCCATGTTGTGTCCCTCAATTCCTAGAACAATTTTTATTTCTCTTCCACCATAAGGTAGCCCTACCTTGCAGGCGATAGATCGCCGGTTTAGCCTTTAATTTATTATCATACTCGTAAGTTGGTATTTATTCCATTTTAATTTCTTGACTCAAACCACCACTCCTTCCCCGCTTCTCGAAAATCTGACGTCGAGGGCTTATTTTTTTAAATTATCCTTATGACTCAATATTTTTTCTTGAGGACTCCTTCCCACGATTGCCATTATGAGATTCCTCTCCATTGTTCACCACCCGTCCCAGTGCACCCTCCACAGATATGAGTGATTTTCATTTGTGAGTGTGTCTCATCCTTGTTTTCTATTATGAGGGATAGGATCTTGATTCCTCACGATTTTTCTCAAGGAAGGGAACTCTTTAGTATTATTTTTTATTCTTGTCTCAACACCTTTCATTATCAACCCTTAAATTAGTGATTTTAGCTAAATACAAATGTTGAATTTTTCTAATAAATATATCAAACATTACGGAGTTCTTCTCCCAAGTGCACCCACATTTTCTAGGTTGGCCTCTATATTACGCATCGGTTACCCACAATTAATTTTCTTGGTAGTGGGAATGCCAACTCCTCTCCCCTCATCATGTTCACCTTGTGTGCAATATTTACACATTTGTTGTTCCATAATTACCCAAAATAACCCACAATATTCAAACGTGGCTATGATGCCACATTAACATGTCTCACCCATATTAAAGAAAAAAATAAAGAGAAAAAAACAAAACATAATTTTTGTTTTAAAACATTATCGTGAAACAATTATTCTCTTTATTTCGTAATTGATAATATATCGAATCCTAACATGAATTGTTTACCTTCATATATATACATTTATATTAATTTAAGTGTATAAGAGAGACATAAGTCTTTTCACGGTTACATCGGTGTGAATGTATTCATATTCGGAATTATTGTGATTTGGTTAAAGTGTGTTGGACATATCCTCGACATTAAGACTAAAATTGATTAAGCATTACAATTAATTGCGAAGTTTTCATTTTCCTCGCCCTTCAACCACGGGCTTTGAATTCTTCCCAAACCTTAATTGAGTTACTTTTGCATGGATCCATCACTGATCTTATTGGGATCTTGATCTGACAGACCCTACCTTCCTAGGATAATTTAGGTAACTACCGCTCCTTTCTAGCCCAAGCTACCATCATTCACATTTTGCTTCGTGAGGAGGAAGAGCTCTATTATGCATTCCTACAACTCAGGGTTTGAACTTTGACCGTCATGTACTATGTTGCAGCCCTTTAATATTAACTATTCGTTCAATTACACATTTGTGTAACGCTTTCTTTGAAGCTAAGGGTTTGTTACGCCGATAGGCGTATCCCCCTATCGGAGGTAGGCTCTTTTGTGATTAGGCTAATTAATCTTTTCAATCTGATGGTCTAGATTGGTAGTCGCCACTCAATCCATGGATGAAATCTACCCACTAACTTCCTTGCATATCTAAATCACGTGTTTAAACCGTACTTAAATTAATTTTTTACAAATCTTGATTAAAAATTTACTGTGCCATTTGCTGACTGCCACCTATTTGATTGTTCAAATTCTCCATTAAACTTTTGCCCATCATCTATAAACGTGTTAACCAGTGCACCTGCCACCTATAATGCATCAATCAAAATCTGGAATAAACTTGCGCCCGGGATGTGGAAACAAATATGGAGAAACGAATATCGGGAATTTAAGAGTCGCATGAAGTGGCTGGAATAAATGTGTTCCCGAGATGTGGAAACGGATATGGGGAAATAGATATCGAGAATTTAAGAGTCGCATGAAGTGGGCGAGTTTTGCTAGTTGGAGGCTGATCCGCCATGGTATGGTGGTGTGCGAGTGGGAGTGCAATGCTCATGCAATGAGTGTTGTTGTTTGTCGTTCCATTGTAGCAAGTAAATCAAAGTATCGTGGAGTGCGGGTTACAAAGTACCAGTGTGCAAGCTTTCTGTTACAGATCATGGAGCGCGGGTTGCAGAGTATCAGTGTGCAAGCTTTCTGTTACACAGTATCGTGGAGCGCGGGTTATAGAGTGCAATCGATTATTACAGGTATCTCAATTATTGTTCTCAACCTGCAAATAGAATTTCATTCTCAATTATCCTCACAGCAAGCTAGGTTCGGAATGGCTGATCCTTGATACTTAACGCAAATATGTGTTTTCCCAGCATATTATAATTCACAATCCTGCATGTAGCTTTGGCAAACTACATTATCTGGCATGCATTAGCTCATGTAAATAGCAAACACAAGAAACATTTTGCATGTAGAACAGTTAGTATACTATTATGTATTAACAGTATTAGCAGTTAGTATAATATTGATATTCAATATTGCGATGCACTGTTCAAATATTTGCATGGCTTTGTTGGTGAATTTTTGTGTTTTTTTCTTCAAGATTTTGAGGGAAACATATTTAATTCTACATTCATCCCAGAGTCAATTAATACAGGGCGGCTTAATTCATGAAGCTAGTTTCGTTTTTACTCATTGTAGGGTTATCTCTCACTTAAATGAATAGCGTTCTTCTCTTCTGAACATAATATCATTATTCATGTGAAATGTATCTCATCAATTGACGAAAAGAAACAATTCGAAAATGCTTTCATTAAAACCATGAAATTTGCAGGGTGAGGCATTCTGGCCGCAATACCATAATACAGTTGAGGGTCCATCGAAAAGCTGATGCTTTTGCTGAACTTTTCCCATTGAGAAACAAGTATGGAGTGGGTGGAGAGCCTTTCCCACTTTCGCTTGTCCTAAAACAATTTCACATTATCCATATGCATAGTAGAAACACGTCTAAAACCGTTTAATCACTAAACAAACTTGCGTTGAATCCAGCATTTGATGTAACAGGTTTGCTGTGATGAGTTTTGCACAACATCAAAGTTCCACCTGGGTTCGATTTGCTTCTAAAATATTGTGAAAAGGATATTTTTTCCTTGGCGTGACTTGCCACTTTGTAATTTAGAATAGCTAGGTTATAGTTTACGTAAAGCATGAACGTGTTTACAGATATCGAATTGCAAATAGTGACATTGGTTGGATTGCTCGTGACCACTACCTAGATCAGATATAAGTGAGCATACTCATGGGCTTTATTCGAAAGCATAAAACAGAAAGCTCAAGTCTTACTTCTAGGCAATAACTGCAAGACACATGAAATAAAATTAGACACCAGGAACATAAATAAGATAATATAAACCTAGAAACAGCGAGTAACAATATTCTGACCCTAAAAACTAGGTAACAATATTCTGACCCTAAAAACTAGGGTAGGGTAATCTGGATAATATTATGTTCGTATCATATAAAGAATCTCAACATATTTGGGTTAACAAGAGGTCAAGAAATCATATTCGTTTCGCAGGCTGAAGAACCGCAGAATACAAATTACTAAAATGGTTTTCGTTCAGACATAATAGTAACTCAACCACATTACAAGTTGTGGGCCTAAGCGTATAGGCAGCGCTTAAAGTGGAGAACCATCCCGATGGAAGCAAGGTTTTGTTACCCTTACGTCATTAGTTATAAAAGTATAAAATGATTGAATGAACGAGGTATAATCATGTTACCTATGGATTTTGTGATTGGTAACTTGATTGATTGGTTAGAGGACACCGATGATATTTTATTTAAATAATTTAATTGTTTTCACTTAGTTAGTGAGCCATATGTCATGGTTTTTTTTTTGTTTTTTTCAATATTTCGAGATTCAATGCATTAACAGTTAGTATACTATTATGTATTAACAGTATTAACAGTTAGTATAATATTGATATTCAATATTGCGATGCACTGTTAAAATATTTGCATGGCTTTGTTGGTGCATTTTTGTGTTTTTTTCTTCAAGATTTCGAGATTAAACATATTAATGGGTTAGTGTACAACTGATATTTAATATTATGTTGAACTGTTCAAATAACAAGCATTATTTATCTCTTCTTCGATGTTAGTGTACCTAATATGTATTCAATTTTCATGCATCATAGGAAAGATAACATTATTGAAATTTTATTATTTAGTTAATTTAAAATTAAACGGTTCAGAATGTTATTAACTAATAATGAATTTATTAAATATAACAGTTTGCAATAATACTAGCAAACAGATAAAAAATTCGTTAACCTAAATTTATTAAATTATACTTAATAATGTTTAAATAAATTATCAATTCATAATAATATTAGGTTTGGATAAATTTATTAAATTATACTTAATAATGTTTAAATAAATTATCAATTCATAGTAATATTAGATTTGGATTTATTTTATTATTAGAGTTCGATTTATTTTCATAAATTTTAGGACTCTTTGGTGGTTGGTACCTGTGAGGTAATGATTTAGTCTGGATTTAAGGTGACATTGGGTTTATGAAAAAGATGAGTATAATAATAAAATTTAGAATATATACAAATAATTTGTAAATTTATTACTTAATTGTTTTAATGATTAGTAATGTTTAATTATGTATATATATTACAAGATAGGATGATGTTATGTAGAGAAGTACCAATTCATTTCATTTCATTTCATTTCTAACTGTATAATATTGGAACTACCAATTCTTAAGCTACTCATCTCATAACTTTTCTTTAACCAATAATTTATTAATAGAAAATTGAACTAAATTCCTCTTGCATTAACATATTTAACTATAATAAAAATATAGAAATATATATATATATATATATATATATATATTGAGAATTCAATTTTCTTATAATTAAAAGAGTTTAGAATACTTTATTGTAAAAGAGAATTAATGTGCAAAGTTAGATTGGAACATGTGTAACATAGTTAAAAGTTTTCTTGGAATTCGAATGTTTGTGCCTCCAAACAAGGTTGGATGCAACTAGTATTACTTTATTTATGAGAATCTATATGGTTTGCCATCAAACCATCTCTAGTAGGAGTTGCAAGAAATTTCTTTAACAATGTCAATGCATTTTAATTATTTACTTCTTTTAGGTAGATTTACTATGGGATAATGTAAATTTTTGGAATTTTTATTTTTATTTTTATTGAAATCTTTCATTTCTATAAAAAAGAAAAAGAAACCCTTGTAAATCCTTGTAATGCTTTCATGTATTTTGAATTAAGTAACCTTCTTAATGCTTTCATCTATTTTGAATTAAGTTCTTGATTTTTATGAAAATGATAGACATTGTTTAGGAAATATTTAAATTATTTGAATTAAATTTATAAACGAAATAAATTGTGGTTAATTTAAAGTTTTTTATTTAAATTGGACCCATAAGAAAATTTTATTAAAATTGAATTTACACTGAAAAAAAAAAATCATTCCTTCTCATGATTTAAAATAAATCTAATTATTGATTTAAAAAAATTAATTGAAATTAAATTAAGAGAAAAAAAATATTTCTTTACCATCTTTTAAAATAAATTTAATTATTAAGTATTAATTAAAACTATTATAAAAAATTTGATAATTTAAAAAATCTAACATATGAATGATAAATTATTATTAAAAACAAATGTAATTATTACTTAAAAAAAAATGATTGGAATTATATTTAGATAAAAATAAATATTTCTTTAGCTTTTTGTAAAATACCTTTAATTATTAATTACCAATTTAAATTATTAAAAAAAAAAATTCGTAATTTAAACAATCGAGAAAAACTTGTTGTTCTTGTGGGTCATATCGTTTTATACATTATGTATATGTGCATGTTACTATATTTGTAGATGGAAAAATTCTTTTCTATAGAAAATTGCTTTCTTTAACCAATAATTTATTAATAGAAAATTGAACTAAATTCCTCTTGCATTAACATATTTAACTATAATAAAAATATAAAACTATATATATATATATATATATATATATATATATATAGAGAGAGAGAGAGAGAGAGAGAGAGAGAGAGAGAATTCAATTTTATTATAATTAAAAGAGTTTAGAATACTTTATTGTAAAAGAGAATTAATGTGCAAAGTTAGATTGGAACATGTGTAACATAGTCGAAACTTTGCTTGGAATTCGAATGTTTGTGCCTCCAAACAAGGTTGGATGCAACTAGTATTCCTTTATTTATGAGACTCTATATGGTTTACCATCAAACCATCTCTAGTAGGAGTTGCAAGAAATTTCTTTAACAATGTCAATGCATTTTAATTATTTACTTCTTTTAGGTAGATTTACTATGGGATAATGTAAATTGTTGGAATTTTTATTTTTATTTTTATTGAAATCTTTCATTTCTATAAAAAAGAAAAAGAAAAATAGGTAAGCATTGTTAAAGAAAAGTGTAAATGATTAAAATTTGATAATCCACCATGTAAATCCTTGTAATGCTTTCATCTATTTTGAATTAAGTAGCCTTCTTAATGCTTTCATCTATTTTGAATTAAGTTCTTGATTTTTATCAAAATGATAGACATTGTTTAGGAAATATTTAAATCATTTGAATTAAATTTATAAACGAAATAAATTGTGGTTAATTTAAAGTTTTTTATTTAAATTGGACCCATAAGAAAATTTAATTAAAATTGAATTTACACTAAAAAAAAAAAAATCATTCCTTCTCATGATTTAAAATAAATCTAATTATTGATTTAAAAAAATTAATTGAAATTAAATTAAGAGAAAAAATATATTTCCTTACCATCTTTTAAAATAAATTTAATTATTAAGTATTAATTAAAACTATTATAAAAAATTTGATAATTTAAAAAATCTACATATGAATGATAAATTATTATTAAAAACAAATGTAATTATTACTTAAAAAAAATTGATTGGAATTATATTTAGATAAAAATAAATATTTCTTTAGGTTTTTGTAAAATACCTTCAATTATTAATTACCAATTTAAATTACGAGGCCTGACCTTCATAGCCATATCGAGAGTGAAATCAATAGATGGTTTGCGCATTGCACTACCTTTCTCTTATCAGCATTATGCCAAGATGAATAATAGTGCATATGTTACAATTAGGAAGAAAGAAGAGGAGAGATTGAAGTCCATATCGCTATGATATGCAACTATTAATATAATAATAATGCTTTTTGATATATTAATGACATGTCTACATTCATCAAATTCATAGTAGTATTTTGGATTGTTGTTTACATCGTTTTTCTGTTCTTTATTTTTCTTGTTTTTATAATGTCGTTTTTTGTTATTTTTCTTACAATGAACCATTTATAGGTAGAAAACTAGTTACACGAGCCAACCATTAAAAATCAAGATGGAATTCCATATCACTATCACATGTAGCTAATAGTATTCTGACATATTTATAGAATGTTTTATAATTGTTTTTATTATCGTCTCTTTTTTCATTTAGTATAGGAATTCTTCTGATGTATTAATTAAATGGATACATTCATGAGCTGCAATATAGTAATATATGAGAAATTCCATACATCGTTCTTCGTGTTGTTCAATATACCTCCATTTTTTAGTCGTTATTGTTATTTTGTTTATAGTAAACCATTCAGACATATACATCCAGTTATATTAGCCAATCATTAAATTCAAGATTGAATTCCATATCCCTATTACATGAAACTAAAAATATTTATCAATCTGGTTTGCTAAATGTGTTGTAATTTGGTTCAATTAGAAGATGTCTATATTTGTTAATAATATTAGACTGCAATTAATATATACATTGACATTAATTTAAATACAAATATTTAATTACTATCATTATTAATATTTCATTATAAACATTGAGTTTAGAATTTTGTGCTTTCTTGTTGATTATTGTAATATGGGTCATATCACACATTTATTTTTATCACTCTTTTCATGTGTGCAGTATGTATTTCTAATGAGGTTTATAGCATCAGGTTTTTAATATTCAGTTTTTTATAAACAATATAAAAGGGGTGTTATATATATATATATATATATATATATATATGCCTACATTTTTCTATCTCTTTCTATATAAATTTTTATTTTGTCATTTTCCTTTCAAATGTAGGTATGGATAATAACGATGGGATCTATTATAATCAAGCGGTGGCGAATATTTCTAGACTCATAAGTCTTGTTTCTTACATTTGGAACAAGCTAGATAGAAAACATGGGTTCCATCCTACTTTTATTGATGAGCATCTTCGTGTGCTTGATGAAATGAAAATGAATGTGAAATACCTGTTGCATGTGCACATGAGGGAGGTTGGGAGAAAAACAAGAAGGGATTGGTTGGAAAGCGTTAAGTATCGTGATCATTATCCTGTTGATTTGAATTGGTGTTCCTTTTGTGGTCGGTCTGGTTGTGTTCTTGAAGAGGCTATTTGATAAATGACATTTGATGGACTGTTTTGAGTCCATTTTTGTGGTGGGATTTCTTTATGTAAAGACAAAAAAAAACATATGTTAATTTCAGTGATTTTTTTTGGTTTCACTGATGACGGAATTGAGTAACATTTTAGTTTATTTATTTATTCAGTTTATTGATGTTCAATTTTTATAATATTAATGGTCCCTTTGCTTTATTGATGTTTTATGATTGTACTGTTAATATTTCACTGTATTTGTTGATCAATTGGGTTTATAACATTGATTCCTTGATTTTTCAGATTCTTTCGGTGTGTAATAACATTCTGTTCACATTATTAAATTCAAATATTGGGGTTTTTATATTAGTCCTGGAGTTTAATACTAATGCATTGTCCAATTTCACATTATGAAAAACACTCACTCAACTTAATATAAAGAGAATGGACTATTGGTATAACTTATGTTTTTAATAATGTTCCCTTGAGTTCATGAATTCCTTTGGTTTATAATATTAAAGCCTTGGGTTTATTATATATTTTTGTTTATATTATTAATAGTCCCTCCACTTTATTAATATCTTCATAAATATAATGTGGTTGTCATACTAATATTCGACTAAATTTTTGTTCCCTTCGCGTTATTGGTCCCTTGGGTTATTAATATTTTTCCCTTGGGTTCACCAGTTCCTTTGTTTTCTAATATTGGACCATTGGGTTATTAATTCTTTTGGTTTATAATACTTTTTTAATCGCTTAAGTTTGTTAATAATTTTTATTTCTATTACTCATTTGTTGGGTAATGTTTTTCCCTTGGTTCACCAATTCCTTTCGTTTATAATGTTAAACCCTTGGGTTTGTTAGTTATTTTGGTTTATAATATGAATAATCGATTAATGTCATCCCTGATCAAACGTCAGACTCTCACAAATATTGTCTCCATATGAAAATCACCCATGGCCAGCCATGGTCATAGTTGGTCCTTTGGTTTATAATTTTTTGGGTAATGGTTGTCCCTTGGGTTCACCAATTCCTTTGGTTTATAATATTTAACCCTTGGGTTTATTAGGTTTTTTGGTTTATAATATGAATAATCGATCAATGTCATCCATGCTCAAATGTCACATTCTGACAAAAAATGTATCAATATGAAAATCACCCATGGCCAACCATGGTCATAGTTGGTCCAAAGTCGCATTGCGACAACAATTGTCTCAATGTTTAAATCAATTCCCTTGGGTTCACCAATTCCTTTGGTTTATAATTTTTTGGGTAATGATTTTCCCTTGGGTTCACCACTTGCTTTGGTTTATAATATTAAACCCTTAGGTTTATTAGTTTTTTTGGTTTATAATATGAATAATCGATCAATGTCATCCATGATCAAATGTCACATTCTCACAAACATTGTATCAATATGAAAATCACCCATGGCCAACCATGGTCATACTTGGCCCAACGTCGCATTGCGACAACAATTGTCTCAATGTTTAAATCAATTCCCTTGGGTTCACCAATTCCTTTGGTTTATAATTTTTTGGGTAAGGATTTTCCTTTGGGTTCACCACTTGCTTTGGTTTATAATATTAAACCCTTGGGCTTATTAGTTTTTTTGGTTTATAATATGAATAATCGATCAATGTCATCCATGATAAAATGTCACATTCTGACAAACATTATCTCAATATGAAAATCACCCATGGGAAACCATGGTCATACTTGGCCCAACGTCGCATTGCGACAACAATTGTCTCAATGTTTAAATCAATTCCCTTGGGTTCACTAATTTCTTTGGTTTATAATTTTTTGGGTAATGACTTTCCCCTGGGTTCACCACTTGCTTTGGTTTATAATATTAAACCCTTGGGTTTATTATTTTTTTTTGTTTTTAATATGAATAATCGATCAATGTCATCCATGATCAAATGTCACGTTCTCACAAACATTGTATCGAAATCAAAATCACCCATGGCCAACCACGGTCATACTTGGCCCAATGTTGCATTGCGCCAACAATTGTCTCAATGTTTAAATCAATTCCCTTGGGTTCACCAATTCCTTTGGTTTATAATTTTTTGGGTAAGGATTTTCCCTTGGGTTCACAACTTGCTTTGGTTTATAATATTAAACCCTTGGGTTTATTAGTTTTTTTGGTTTATAATATGAATAATCGATCAATGTCATCCATGATCAAATGACACATTATGAGAAGCATTGTTTCAATATGAAAATCATCCATCGCCAACCATGGTCATAGTTGGTCCAACGTGCATTGTAACTATGGCCAAGCATGGTCACACGGTCTAACGTTGCATTGTGACAACAATTGTCTCAATGTTTAAATCAATTCTCAGTTCACCAATTCCTTTGGTTATAAATTTTCGGGTAATGATTTTCCCTTGGGTTCACCAATTCCTTTGGTTTATAATATTAAACCCTTGGGTTTATTAGTTTTTTTGGTTTTTAATATGAATAATCGATCAATGTCATCCATGATCAAATGTCACATTCTGACAAACATTGTATCAATATGAAAATCACCCATGGCCAACCATGGTCATACTTGGCCCAACGTCGCATTGCGCCAACAATTGTCTCACTGTTTAAATCAATTCCCTTGGGTTCACCAATTCCTTTGGTTTATAATTTTTTGGGTAAGGATTTTCCCTTGGGTTCACCACTTGCTTTGGTTTATAATATTAAACCCTTGGGTTTATTAGTTTTTTCGGTTTATAATATGAACAATCGATCAATGTCATCCATGATCAAATGACACATTATGAGAAACATTTTCTCAATATGAAAATCATCCATCGCCAACCATGGTCATAGTTGGTCCAACGTTGCATTGTGACAACCATTGTCTCAATGTTTAAATCTATTCCCTTGGGTTCACCAATTCCTTTTGGTTTATAATTTGTTGGGTAATGGTTGTCCCTTGGGTTCACCAATTCCTTTGGTTTATAATATGAATAATCGATCAATGTCATCCATGATCAAATGTCACTTCTTGACAAACATTGTATCAATATGAAAGTCACCCATGGCCAACCATGGTCATACTGTCCAACGTCAGACATGACACCAATTCTCTCGATGTTGCAATCAATTCCATTCCTGTCTACCAATTTGGTTTATAATTTGTTGGGTAATGGTTGTCCCTTGGGTTCACCAATTCCTTTGGTTTATAATATTAAACCCTTGGGTTTATTAGTTTTTTTGGTTTATATTATGAATAATCGATCAATGTCATCCATGATCAAATGTCACATTCTGACAAACATTGTATCAATATGAAAATCACCCATGGCCAACCATGGTCATACTTGGCCCAACGTCGCATTGCGACAACAATTGTCTTAATGTTTAAATCAATTCCCTTGGGTTTATTAGTTTTTTTTGTTTATAATATGAATAATCGATCAATGTCATCCATGATCAAATGTCACATTCTGACAAACATTTTATCAATATGAAAATCACCCATGGCCAACCATGGTCATACCTGGCCCAACGTCGCATTGCGACAACAATTGTCTCAATGTTTAAATCAATTCCCTTGGGTTCACCAATTCCTTTAGTTTATAATTTTTTGGGTAATGGTTGTCCCTTGGGTTCACCAATTCCTTTGGTTTATAATATTAAACCCTTGGGTTTATTAGTTTTTTTGGTTTATAATATGAATAATCGATCAATGTCATCCATGATCAAATGTCACATTCTGACAAACATTGGATCAATATGAAAATCACCCATGGCCAACCATGGTCATACTTGGCCCAACGTCAAATATCAAGGCAACCATTGTCTCAATGTTTAAATTCCTTTTGGTTTATAATTTGTTGGGTAATGGTTGTCCCTTGGGTTCACCAATTCCTTTGGTTTATAATTTTAAACCCTTGGGTTTATTAGTTTTTTTGGTTTATAATATGAATAATCGATCAATGTCATCCATGATCAAATGTCGCATTCTAACAAACATTGTATCAATATGAAAATCACCCATGGTCATACTTGGCCCAACGTCGCATTGCAACAACAATTGTCTCAATGTTTAAATCAATTCCCTTGGGTTCACCAATTCCTTTGGTTTATAATTTTTTGGTTAAGGATTTTCCCTTGGGTTCACCACTTGCTTTGGTTTATAATATTAAACCCTTGGGTTTATTAGTTTTTTTGGTTTATAATATGAATAATCGATCAATGTCATCCATGATCAAATGACACATTATGAAAAAAATTGTCTCAATATGAAAATCACCCATGGCCAACCATGGTCATAGTTGGTCCAACGTCGCATTGTGACAACAATTGTCTCAATGTTTAAATCAATTCCCTTGGGTTCACCAATTCCTTTTGGTTTATAGTTTGTTGGGTAATGGTTGTCCCTTGGGTTCACCAATTCCTTTGGTTTATAATATTAAACCCTTGGGTTTGTTAGTTCTTTTGGTTTATAATATGAATAATCGATCAATGTCATCCATGATCAAATGTCACATTCTGACAAACATTGTATCAATATGAAAATCACGCATGGCCAACCATGGTCATACTTGGCCCAACGTCGCATTGCGACAGCAATTGTCTCGATGTTTAAATCAATTCCTTTGGGTTCACCAATTCCTTTGGTTTATAATTTATTGGGTAATGATTTTCCCTTGGGTTCACCACTTGCTTTGGTTTATAATATGAATAATCGATCAATGTCATCCATGGTCAAATGTCACATTCTGACAAACATTGTATCAATATGAAAATCACCCATGGCCAACCATGGTCATACTTGGCCCAACGTCGCATTGCGCCAACAATTGTCTCAATGTTTAAATCAATTCCCGTGGGTTCACCAATTCCTTTGGTTTATAATTTTTTGGGTAAGGATTTTCCCTTGGGTTCACCACTTGCTTTGGTTTATAATATTAAACCCTTGGGTTTATTAGTTTTTTTGGTTTATTAATAATATAACCATCTATGATATTAATATATACATAAATATTGAAATATTAAATATTATTTTTTATTATTTTCATATTAATAAATATTATTAATATATATTATATATATTTCAAGTTAATTTATAGTATGTATATAGTTAATATTATTAATATATTAATAAATATTTTTAATATATATTATTAATACTTATTATAATATTAAAAATATATATAAAATATTTTTGTATATATTAATAATATTATAATATTATAATATTTATTTAGTAATATTAATAATATTATAATATTACTAAAAATCATTATAAATAAATATTCAAATATTTATTAATAATGATTATTAGTAATATTATAATATTTTAATATTTATTTAGTAATTTAAATAATATTATAATATTACTAATAATCATTATAAATAAATATTCTAATATTTATATTATTCTAATAATAATAATATAACCAACTATGATATAATATATATTATTAGTTCTTTTGCTTTATTAATAATATAACCATCTATGATATATTAATTTATTATATATTATTAATATTTTTTTATATTAATATATATTATATATATTTCAAGTTAATTTATAGTATGTATATAGTTAATATTTTTAATACATTAATAAATATTGTTAATATATATTATTAATATTTTATAATATTATTAATATATATAAAATATTTTAATCACAATTAATATATTTAATATATTAATATTCTTATTAATATATAATATATATTTTTCAAGTTAATATAATAAATTTATTATATATAATATTTATTTAAAAAAAAAAAAAATTAATGTGATGGGTAGTGGATATAGGTCTATGAGCGTATATCAACCACATTGGTAAATGTGGTTGTAAATCTATTTTTTTTTACGCCTATCGGCCTATATCAACCACATTAGTAAATATAATGTGGTTGTGCTAGTACAACATTTTCTAGGGTTTTGCAGAGGAGTCGAGCTTTCGGAACAAGGTTTCTAAGGGCCGCCAACTACCCAACAATCGTTCTAACGATGAGGATAAAATAAATAATTAACCAGGTTCCTTACTATACTATATGCTTACGATTACTTTCCTAAATTTCTATGCTAATTTTATTGTGGCGGGTTGGCTGTCACTATCTCGGATTTTTCCAAGTCTTCCCAAACCCTTAGATTCATGTTGATGTATTCCCCTTTTTAATATAATTTTTGTTTAGGGTTATTTACATGCTTCTTTTTTTTTAACAAGATGTTAAGAGGCACGTTACCCATCCTCGCTCCAGTCCCTTTAGTCTTAGAGCAATTAGAAGTAGGGTCGACCAACTGTCTTCTGCGCATTTTTCCCTTTTCCAGGGTTTTCCAACTTGTGCAATCTCTGCATCAATTTACTAAGTTGGTTCCGGCAATTATATTCCTTGGTTTTTATTGTTCAAGGGTTAAAGACCAATTATTCACGACGAGCTGAAAACTGGTCACATGTGCTTGTAGTCATATTTCGTATATATGTTCTTTTGTTTCCCGCACTTCGACCGTGAGAAGTAAGGGTTGTCATACTTGGGGATTTTTTTGTATGGTACAAAGTGCATTGAGAGTATCGTTACCAGCTTGGCTGGGTGTATGAACTTAATCAGATTTATTATTAATACATTGCTCCAAAATTAGCGAGCGTTAATTTGTGGAATTACCTTGGGTCTTTTTTATGGAATGCATTTATATTAGGGTTCTTTTTAATTAATTAGTTGTGAATGGGTATTCTGAATGAAATATAGTTAAAAGTAATTTTCCTCCTTTTTTCTGGTTTGCTAGTTTATTTCTGCATAGTCGTTATCACGAGTTTGTTATATATTTTTTTCACTATATGAGGATCATTTTTCCGTTTTCTTTATCAAGCAAATTCAGATACATATATGAGGATCATTTTTCCTTTTTCTTTATCAAGCAAATTCAGATACATTTATAGGGTTTTTCTAGACCTGGACCAGTTCCTGGGTTGTTGGACAGTCCGGCTTCACCCACGGACTAAACTTATTTCCAAACAACCTTCTTCCCCGATCAAGAGACCAATTTTGCCCTGTTCCTGTTATTAGAGAATATTGAATACTTAATTATCCACACCCCATCTTACATTTTGAGATAAATTAAAGGAAATAAATATTGGGTTTTGAACCAAAGTCCTCTTCGAAGTAATATCACAAAAAGTTTATGTTCTAATTTACCCATATAACTGCTTTTAATTATCGTGTTTATTTATCAACAACCACTACTGGCGGTACTTTACATTAATATTTACTTTTAGTATTATGAACACATTTGTAAAAAAAAGGAAGCAACAAAGACAATTGATTATCATCGTTTCCTTTTCTTTTGTAAAGAGAAAATTACACCTTTATAATACAAAGTGTACTTTCTAACATCTACCAATTTAAGTTTATCAAGGGACATTTATTTATCTGTTGCCCTTCTTTTTGACTGATTGGAAATTTCACGAGAAGAGATAGCACCACCCAACCGATTAGATTGGATATTAGTACAATCTCCCCGTGAGTCTTTTCGATATGATATAGATAGTGTTTTACTATTAATGTCTTTATGCATTAGACCCCTTAGTTACCGTTAATCAATCTTAGGGTTTATATAGCTCCCAGTCCAACTCAAGAACATGTCCTGCCCTACCTTTTTCTTTTTTTTCTAATATGTTTCCATATTTCTTTCCTTCCTTTCTGGGCTCCTTTTTCCCACCGAAATGTTTTATCTCCAAGAAAAGAGAGGAAAAATAACTATCTATAAGTGTGTGGTAGTTGAAAACTGCCTTCAAAATCTTTTCTTGTAAAATTTCCAAAACTTGTTTATTATATATTAACAAAACAAAAATATAAAATTAAAATAAATTTTAGGACGTAAAGGTCAACTGGGTTTTCTGCACGTTTATAGTCACTCTTCCTAAAAGTAAAAGGAAAAAATATTTACAAAGCTTCCCGATGTTACATTTACATTTTTACTCTTGCTAGAGTAATGTTTTGGCATAGACTAATAAAATAAACAAAATTTGATTTCAATGTAATTTAATCATTATCATTATATACAAAATAAATGAAAATAATATATAAAAATAATACTAAAAAATTCTAAATTTAATTGAAATTTCTTAAATACATATAGTAACAAAAATTCAAAATATAATTTATTTTAAAAACATTTTAAAATATTATAAATCTTTATTTTATATATATATATATATATATATATATATATATATATATATAATTCAACATGGGTATTTCTCATTGGAATTTATGTGAAATAAATGTACAATGATTTAGAAATTTCTCTTACCATCCATTCGCATGCACGATAAAAGAAAAATAGTATTGATTAAATAAAAATGGCATACTAAATATAGTCGTGTTGTTAAATATAATGGAATACGAAACATATAAACATGTACACTGTTTTTTTATTATAATTTCGCACAAAGGTAATCCAGAGATGTGGAGAACAGAAATTGCTGAAATTGTTTAGATATGTACCCTATTTTCCTTATTAGAAACCAAGCTGAAGCTGCGAAGATGAGTACTCTTTCATTTGCAGTCGATCCAGTCCGGTGGTT